>RJWT010000634.1:0-61406 GCA_004365215.1 Cuniculus paca | reverse complement strand
GAGCCATGGAGAGGGTGTGGGGCTAAACACAGACCCCCTGAAAAGTTTAATCTCAGAATGGGAAAGATTTGGAGAAACCAATCCCTGTGAGTGTGGCTTTCGAAGGAGGCACTATCTGAAAGCGTTGGCACTCGGTGAACTGTCTGCTTGAAACCTTGCCCCATGACCTACATCCACCAGAAGCAAGAAGACTGATCGCTTTCCCCATCAACCCCTATCAGCAAGGACAGGCGTCGGCTGGAAGAGCTGCCACACTTTGGTGTGTAGGGACAGAGGAGCCCCTGTAACAGGGAGGGCACCTCACAAACTCAGAGGCTGGAAAGCTAGGCCGAGAAAACTGTGACTTGCTGGATTCCTATACTGTAGATCTCAGGAAGACAAGACTCACTCAAAGACACAGAGGAATTTCTGTGTCAATTTAATTTTTTACTCTTTTTTTTTTCATTGTTTTATGGGGGGGGGTGAGACATTTTCCCTTTTCTAGTTTTTGCCTTTCTAATTTTTCTCTTTTTTCTTTATTTTGCTCTCTGTTTTTTCTTCTCGTTCCTTATAGTTTTTCCTGTTACTGGTTTCCCTGTCTCACTTTTTTCTCACCCCTCTCATCTTTCATTGGTTGCTTCAAATTTTACCTTTCTCATTCTCTAGTTCTCCACCTCTTCTGTCTTTACTAGTTCAATCATCAAGCTTTAGTTCACTCAATGTGATTACTGTTGAATACTGTTCTATTTTTAGTTCCATTTAGTAGATAGAATTATAGAAGTCATTTCTATGGTAAAAGGTGATACATCAGTGGTTCTTACTGCATATCAATATCCAGTTTGTCTCTGGTGCTATGACTGTTGCTGTCATTGTGGCTGGTTTTATTACTATAGCCAAGGTGTGAGAGGTTTCACTCTTAATTGGTTTTCTCTGTATGCTGCTATCTGAATTGTCTTGGTGCCATTAGCAATACCATAACCTATTCCAGAGGAATGGTACTGAGCCAAGTACACTGCAGCCTCCCCTCCCAAACAAATGGAGGTGGTGGGATCCTGGGACCTAGGCAGAGCCTCAACCTGAGTGCACCATTGAAAAGTAGACACTTACTAAAGAGGTCTCTATATAGCAACTTAGTCTTACACTAGAATCATCCCACAGTCCTCAGCCCCAAAAAGCAAGCAAGCAAGCAAACAAACAAAAAATAGAGAGCTTCCAATAAAATGCAACCAAACCTCCACCCTCCCAAGCTGATCTATGGGTCAGGGGTAGGGGTGACTAAGTCACGCAGTCAAATTATTCAAAAGAATAACAGACAAAATTTTTAAAAAAAAGATCAATGAGGTGCTTGTCACATTCAAAGAGGCTATAACTAAACAGATAATGAAACTACTAAACAAAAGAATCAGTGAATTTAGAGACAACACTAATAAAAAAACTAATATGAATGTCCAGTATAAAAAAAGTTAGTGCCCATGAAAAGACACCAAACACAAACTAAGGAGTTTAAAAATTCTGTTGAAGGTATAGGCAGAAGTGATGGATGTGAGGACAGAGCATTAGAGCTAGAAGACAGAGCTGTTAATTGGTGACCAACTATTGAGATACCTTAAAAGCAGTAAAAGATTACCTCAAAGAAGCTGTGTGTGGTGGCTCACGCCTGTAATCCCAGCACTCGGGAGGCTGAGACAGGAGAATTGTTGCAAGTTTGAGACCAGCCTGGAGTACAAAGTGAGCTCAAGGCCAGCCTGAATGGCATAGTGAGACCCTGTCTTAAAAAGACAAGGGCCGGGGATCTAGCTCAGGGACCCAAGCGCCTGCCTGGCAAGTGCGAGGTCATGAGTTCAATCCCTGGTGCCGCAAAAAAAAAAAAAGCAGTAAAAGAACATGAAAAATGGATCCAACAGCTACTAGATAACACAGAGGAGACTAAGATTTATTGGAATTTGTGAAAAATCAGAAGGCTGCACAAATACCATAACAAAATTATATGAAAATAATAGAAAACTTCCCAATTATGAAAAGATAATTCAACATACAGATAAGTGAGGTGTAAGGAACCCCAAATAGCCATGAGAAGAAAAGACCTTGTGTACAACATAACATAGTCAAAATCCAGATTTCCAACACAGGGACAGAAGAATATTAAAATCAGTTAAAGAAAAGCAATGAATCACTTCTAAAGGAAAACACATTAGAATTATAGCAGACCAAACAACACAAATCTTCTGAGCCAGGAGATGTAGGAGTGAAGTGTTTCTAAACCTAAAATGAAACAACTTCCAACTTAGTGTGATATAACTGCAATGCTATCTTTCGAAATTGATGGAGAAATAAGATATTTCTGTGATAAAGAGCAACTAAAGAAATTCATGACCACTAAGCCAGCACTTCAAAAAATTCTCAAGGATATTCTAAAAGAGACAATGAAGCTAACAATGACAAAAAGATAACAGAATGAATAAACCAGGTAGAGTAAGTGTTACGTAGAAGGAAAAGAAAGGGAATTGGCAACAGGCAAATAATGCGATGACAAGAACAAGTCAATAACTATCATCACTACCTCTCAAAATGAGTGGTCTCCAATTCTCAATCCAAAGACACAGATTACCAAAATGGATTAGGAAACAAAATCCAACAATGTAGTGGACACAAGAAACACATTTAACCCGAAAAGAAATTCATAGATTAAAAATGAAAAGATAGAAAATAATATTCAATGCAACAGAAACCTGAAAACAAGCAGAAGTAGCTGTCCTATTTTCAGACAAAGCATATTTGAGACAAAAATGAACAGAAGATGCAAAGAAGGCCACTTTGTACTGATTAAGGGAACAATTCAACAGGAAGAAATAACAATTATAAACATATGTGCACTGCACAATGGTGTACTCAACTTCACAATACAAAAAAGAACTAGTGAAAACCAATCAATTATTCGATGCATTCTCATAAAAATTAACACCTTAATCTTAAAACAATGGAGTAAAAAGATGACATTTCATTTAAAGGAGAAGGTAAAGAGAAAAACTTTTAATACCCATTCCAAAGATGAACAGAGAAATGTTTTGAACAATTCAAGGTGAGATCCTTAAATTTGTGCAAGACCTGATTATCTGGAAGTCACTAATGAACTCAGACCCCAAGGATAAATGATTTTACCTTTAAGTCCCGTAGATCTAAGTTAAAAGCAGTCCTTAAATGTATTGCAGGAGGGCTATGAGGGACAGTAACTTCCAAAGATGCTTTAATGCCCTTAAAATAAATGAAACCTAAGTGCATAGTGTGACTGCAAGAGTTTTCAGTTTTCCCCTATACCATTTTGAGACCTTTGCTTACACCAGCCCGTTTGCCCCAGTCACAAGAGAGGAATAAGAGGAAAGCAAAAGGAACACATCATTTACTTCTCCTGGAATGTCTGTCTTCTTCTTTCCATCTCATTTTGTTGCAATTTAGCCATCTTTTCAGAAGTCTCTTGCAAACCCCAGTTGCGAGTTCTTTCTTTCTTTAAAAAGTCTATAACACTTTCCATATCCTGTCTGGTATTAGAATTATTTGAGGGATTGGTAAATATCCCACTCCTCCAGAAGAATATAAGTTATTTGAGCAAAAAGTGTTCATTCCTCACTTTTTTTTACTCTATACTACTTTTGCAGAGAA
Source organism: Cuniculus paca (assembly GCA_004365215.1). Lineage (NCBI taxonomy): Eukaryota > Metazoa > Chordata > Mammalia > Rodentia > Cuniculidae > Cuniculus > Cuniculus paca. The sequence continues at coordinate 57,770 of RJWT010000634.1, read as the reverse complement.
ATTGCCACATAGTGGGTGATCACTAAATATTTGTGGAATACAACTGATTCAAAGAACACAAATGTAACTATATTACAACAGCGTACTGAAGGGAAAAGGAAAAGGTATAGAGGATATAGAGCTGAGATTGAAATTGATAAATGAAATTCTTTCAGAGAATTGAGAAAAGTAGAAGTAAATGGAAAGAGCCAGTTTTATCAGCAGTGTCTGAAGCAATGTATGTGCATAGTAGCTGCACAATAAATATATGCTGAATGAATAAATGAGTGAATGAACACAGAGAGGTTAAAAGGGGAGAATGAACTACTGAAAATAGCCTTCAAACTGAGTCTGTTGTTTTTAGCCAAATGGGAAGGCTCCAATATAAATTGGGTTATTGGAATGTAATATGCTATTCAAGGAATGAGAAGAAATATCTGACTGCATTACCTCTTTTTATGTTCTCGTGTTACAAAGCTCTCTCCTAGTTAATTTAATTTGAAGCATAGTACAAGTCGATGAGTAGGCAGAAGAAACATGACTCTTCTCATTTACAGACAAGGAACAGAATCAGGAGGGTTAAGTCTGTGGGTTAAGATCAAAACTGAGGGCAACGTCAAAACTTGAACCAAGAACCTTGAACTCCATGACAGACTAAACGTGATCCCTCGGCCACATGACTGTCATCCCTTGGAGTCTGTTAGAAATGCAGAATATCAGACTCCATCCCTGATAGCTGTAGTATAATTTGAATGTTAGAAATATCCCTACATTCCTCTAGTTTGAAGGAAATTTAAAGTCAACTACTTAGCTGAAACAAAAGTAGTGATAATAAATGTTTATATATATATATATATATATATATATATATATAATACTCGACACATATATTTAGAGCCATTGAAGAAGCATCATGTAGAAATACTATACTTAATTCATAACATTGAATATTATTATAAATAACATCTTTTATTATATAAATATAACTGAAATAGCACAAATGATATAAGTGATACTATATATTACTAAATGATAATATAATTTATGTAAAATATATATCGATAAACATGAATTACAAAGGAATATAGTTTAGGTTTGTGGACGATCCTTAAAGAGAAACAATTTTTAAAAGAATGAGTCTCTTTTTAATTAAAGCAAAATGGAATAGTCTGATGGGAGTAAACGACAATGTATTCAATCATTTTACTGAGAAAAAGAATACAAAAGGGAGTACAAAGTAATATAGCAAGCATAATAGCATCCATCTGTAAAATGAAGTATCAACAAATTCTTATTTTAAAACTTGTTAACACTAGGGGAGATCTATATACACACAGATACACAATAGCTAAAGAGAAAGGATTTGATGTTCAACAGAAATCTAAAGTTTGTGGCATGCTAACTAAGGGAAATTGCTTTGAGTGAGCTTATGTTATTAATAATAAACTCCAATTTTTAGAAAGCAGGGAAATATGAATCCTAAACATGGCTTCTAATAATCATCTGCAAAGCTTTTCCTTCAAATAAAAGAAAGGATATTAGCAGGAAGGTCACATCTTCAAAAGGGAGAGAATATTTTTATTTTGTATTTTTTAAAGTTCAGATAAAGCATTTTTAAAAAAGTGGCTGAAAGTTTAGAGCTGAGTTTTATATTCATTTACTACAGCTTTCAAGCATGAAGATTTTGGCATATATCCTAAATTTCCCCATTGCTATCTACTCATTATTATACTTTGGCAAAAAATATAAACAGAATGAAAGTAAAACAAAAGCACACATTAATAAGAAATAGAAAAAGCTAGAAAGCATAGGTGTTCCAATGAGAGGTAACATATTTACAAAAAGGAGAATAGTTGATTTAGGACCAGAAAAACTAAATAATCTTTTTAAGTGATTAAAAAAAAAACAGTGCTATCAAAAGGATAGATAAGTTCATTTAAAAAAAAGCTAAAATGACTATATACATATCAATGCAAAATGTAAAGGCAAGTGTGTTGATAAATTTAAATGATCAAAACTCAAAAGTATTTTTATAAGATATATGGCATGAAATAAGTCATTTGAAAAACTTTCATGTAAAAATAATAGGCAGTTATATGTTTTCAAATTTGGAAAGTACTGTTTGAATAAGTGCCATAAAAACGCGTATTTCGCAGTGGTAAAATCGTGCATGTATTTCCATTGTACATGTATTACATTGGTAATAATGTAAAGTGTTTCAAGTTTTTGTTGGCTTGATAGTTTTTAGAAATTTAGTAATAATTATACTCAAGTGATAACATTCAAATCACAAAAAACAGTTCTCCAATGAGTATTTACAGTCACACTAGAAGTTGAATACCTGAGAATTATCATTGTGTTTAGAATTGATTATATTTACCTTACAATAATTGTGAAGCATCCTTTGAAAATTTTGACATTGTGTAAAGGAGTTTATTGTGTTATACACAGCCTAGTTTCTGTCATTTACTCTTTAGTTAATCATCGTATGCTTGCTTTCCTGGCTGTCTTTTCCTAACTGTATTTGTGAACAGGGAGTAGCTGGGATATAGCAATACCTATTATGTGATAAAATTAGAATCCAGAAAGAATACAAGACTGGGATTAAATTGGGAGAAATCTTAGAACTCATGACATAGATGGATAGTTCATTTAAAATGGAAAGTGTTATATTCAGATGATTTTATGTCATGATAGCAATGCATTTAAACTGCTTTCTTCTCACATTCAACTGTAGACTCCACAAAGGCAAAGACCATGGATTCGTTGTATCTTAATTTCCAATCCTGGCCCAAAACACACACTCGGATTTATTAATTAATTACTTAACTAACATGTGGGCCACATAAATGAAGTATGTAGTGTTTGGGGTGCATGTATTTGGGAAGGTAAATAAGAACCATAATAAAAATCATCCTGTGTGTTATGACAAAGTCGATCCAGAGACTCCTTACAGCATAGACTGTATAGAGACCCCTATGTCACCACATAGGTCATTGCTTCAAGTTATAACACCTCAAAAGAATGGTCCCCAGTTATTTATTTGACAAGTATCTATACTTTTAATCCACCATATTTAGAGATTTTACCCATAACCTAATTGCAGTTGGTTATCAACTGGCTTATCTATCAAAATGTTATTTCGATTGTTTGATAGATTTTCCATTTCCATTTCCCTCTTAATAATCTTATACACGATATGAAGCAGGTTAGTAATTCTGAAAAATGCCTAGAAGTAAATGGCATGCCATACCAAGGTCACACGGCTTACAGATTCTTTACACCAGCTTTGTAAAACTCAGAGTTAACGAAGTGAGGCTGAATTAGAGACCCATTTAAAGGGTGTCAATTTATAGAAACTAGATGTCAGGAGCACACTTTGATATGATCACATCATTGTATATCAGAGCATATAAATGTTTTGACAGAAGAGGGAAAAGGGATAAACACATGCTTATCCAAGCAAACTAGAGAAATGAGAAAAGATAAACTATATGATTTTCTGATATAATATCTACAATTTTAAAGAAAATAGTGTTCATTTTTTACCTTGGTTGTCTCTCTTTTATGTCTGTTTTATGATTAGTTTAAATAGTTGAGGCAGTTTGAGGAACAGAAAACCTCTGAACTTAGTGGTCAAGGTGGTCCCCCTAGGGGTTCTCCCAGGGGTCACAACTTACCTACAAAGTGTAACTTACCTACACAGATTGATTCAGAGAGGAAATTAGACAGTGGTGTGCTGGTAAATGTTCAACAACCCCAGTCTCAAAAATAGAAAAGAAAAAATTCTTATTTGTAGCACTTGCTAGTTTTATGCTGCCAATATTCTTGCTCTAGTTGATATAAAGCTAAAAAATGTTATTGAAAGTGGAGTTTAAGAAGACATAATTAAATGCAGTTTATTCAATCATGATCATCTCAAAACATTAGGTCATATTAATAAATATTTTCGTAACGATTCGTTAGCTACTTTTGAAATGCTGTGAGCAATATGCACTTCTTAAGAACATACTATATACAGTAGTCTTCTGAATGTGCTAAAAGCTGTTCTGGATAATGAATCCATTGTAATATATGAAATCTATGTGTACTGCTACATCCTTATGTTTATTTGACTCCTAGAATTTTTTCCAAGAACATTTAACATCTTTCAGAATAATTTTCAACAGGAATCTGTTTAGAAAATGTGGTTCTAGTCACCCACTTTAGTCTCAGTGGACACATTTTGTATGCCTTTAGTAATCACAGATTACTTGTGCATATAAAGTTCACCAAAAATTAAAATAACATGCATACAAACAATAGAGATTCTATCTTTCATGCAACTGAATTACTCTTAGGTAACTTTCCATTGGTGTAATCGTAGGTACGCCCACTTAATACAGAGACATTTATTGAACATATACTACATCCAAAGTATTATTAGACACCAAGACAGTGAAACTTTTAGTTTTATTTTACCTACAATGGTAAATGGTCTCTTAGGGAAGGCCATTTTAGTCTACCTTTTTAAAAAACTTTTGCGGTATAGGGACAAAACACAGAAATTACTCTAAAATGTACTTCAAAGGAATATTTGAATGTGACATATATGAGTAGAGATTATGTTGCAAACTGCATAGAATATGTAGGTATTAGTTATCTCATACCTTAGGGAAAAATCATTTTAAGAAATCATTTAAGGTTTCATATTCTCCTAAATATCCAGGGTTGAAATGTTCATATCTACATAGTAACATATTTAAAATAACATTTTAAAACTATCAGTCTCACTCTCAGGAAAAAGTTTCCAAGTGTTCCTATGTATGCCTTTTTGACAAGTTAGTGAAGTTTATGTTTCCTTATAAGTATTCTTAAACCTGACCATGTTTCTGAAAAACAAAGCAGAGCTAGGATATTGTTACTTGGAAAAAAAAAATAACAAGATTTCTACTATCTCTTTCGCAGCAGATTATATATAGCATAGCCTCCTTTTGTTTTAGTCACAACTCACAAATTATCATGCAATGTGCAAACCTTGGTGTCTTTGTATTCTTTTTGTTCTCCTTCAGAGAGAGACAGCTAGATTTTGCACTGAAGAAATAGCTAGCATTTGACCTTTGGCATAAAGTACAATCTGTTGCTATATCAGAGAAACTCTGATCTTGAATTATCTTAGTAGCTTGTAAATTATTTAAAGAAACTAGAATATGAATAGAATACGCTCATGGCTCATACTAAAGTATATGATATAATTATACTAAAATTGTGATACCTCGATAGTTCATTTTTACCCCATATTGTTTTTTCACCATGTAAGCAAAGATTGATGTTACTCAACACATTCAAAGAAACAAAGCAATATGCATATGTTCACCCATGAAACCATATTTCCCTAGATCAAAACCAGGCACCACTATGAGGGAACACACCAGAAAATATTTTGATTTCTCTATTGAAAGCTTAACATCGTCACCATTGTGGTCACAAAACTTAACTGTATTTGAAAAGGCACAAGAAAATTTTCCTTTAAGGTAAATGTTTGAAAAGAATATCTACACACAACAAGACATATGGTGTGCATTTATAGTAAAATACATAGCTTTTTGTATGACTAGAGTCTTTATTACAAACTACATGTTGTATGTACTGCTCAGTCTTTTAATATCTCAGTCTTTAAATATCTCTTTTCAAGGAAAGAAACAGTCATTTTCTACTAAATGTTCAATATTTTATTTTGAAAAACAAATTTAATGAAAGTTATTTTGTTCAGTATCCTTTGTATCATTCTTTCTTTTCTTATTCTCTAATTTTTATAATCTATTTGCAAACAAAAATTTCTCAAAGAATGAATTGCATGGAACATCTTTAGTTAATTGTACATAGTAGGAAGATAAGCCAATCTGAGCTCTTTTAACATGAAATTGTGGTACATTGTCAGAAGAATGTTTTATCTATTAATTATATGCCTGCATTTTGTGTGGTTAATATACATCTTTGCTCAATAATACAGACTATGCCACATTCCATATTTCTCAATTTTCATTCAAGTAGCATTAGCCACTTGTATATCATATCACAAGATTCAACTTTAGTAACTAAACATCTCATAGAAAAGAAAAAACTTTATATTTGTACTCTAGATTCGTTCACGTATCAAGCACTGAATAAAATGCAAAGGCATAAATTAGGAACAGAACCATTATTAGAGGCTGTTGGTTTTGCTACAGATTTGAATTTTCCATAAGCACAGAAAGATTATACTTTGTAAAAACATTAACACTACACTAAGGAAGTTTTTCACTAAGATTTCTACCTCTCCTCAGGAGATCTTACCACAAAAATAAACATAAAAATGGGAAAATCTTGGGCAAGATATCAAAGAGAAACAGGTCAGTGGGAGAAATTCATAAGAACACATATCTATGTTACAGTCCACAAAAAGGGAAATATTTTTAAATCATATTTATAATAAAGCTATATTAACAATAAACTCTATGATCCTAGCCAAGATAGAGGAGACTATCTTCACCCTTGACCTCTGTCCACATAAAGCCAGAGAAATGAAAATCTTGTTTTCATCTTCGTTTGTTTTATATAAATTTACTGATTTTAGCTAAACTTGTATAAGGAAAACAGTTCTATTCTGAAATAGCTCAAGTCTGGCTCTTAATAGTCATGTGACTTTTTTTTTCTGCCAGCCATGTGCTCCGTATCATTTTACTCTGAAATAACTATGCGGATTTCAGCTCAACCTGCCTTTGCTTATAATGCATGACATACCCCGTGAGGGAGCCTGAGAACAGCCTCCCTTGAAAAGCAAGGTTCTCATAGTTGGCCTGTAACCATGGAAGCAGATGCCGTTTTCTTCTTACCCTGCTTACCTCTTGGCAGCCTCGAGCTGCTCCCTATTGTTAAAAGGGGTACGCCTTGATTTTTCTTCATCATGACCGAACTTGCCTCTTCTTCAAAGGGCATCATGCTGCAGGTCATTGGTCTAGACTGTTTGCACGGTCCAGAGAACAGCCTTGATGTAACCCTTGCTCCGTCTGAGCCACACCACCAGCCGTGCGTCTGCAGACTGTAGGGGGACATTGGAGATCTGTATTTGAAAAGAAGTCTGTCTGATTTTGCCATTGTGCCTTTTCACTCATCGATCGAATGAATATCGAACCTTCTGTCGTTGCATGTGTGAAATAGATAGCTTAGCAAGCACTTTTGTGCCCAACCTGTGCAGTGGGCCAAAAGGTTTGCTTTTTAGTCTTCAGATTTTTTTTTCTTCAGACTTTATGTATTTCGTGTTAGCTTAAATTATTTATATGCCTTTATCCAACTGTTCTCATGACCGTTTCAGTGACTTCCTCAGTAGGGATTTTCTTTCAGGGTTAGATGGAGCATTTCCTTTTCTGTCAACTGTTTGGTAGTTTTTAAAGCTTTTCTGGCTTAACTTATTTATAATTGGAATTGGTGTAAGTTTTACTGTACCCTGTTAAGCCAAAAGTTCAGGTTTCTTTTTAAGGAGACGATGTGAGAATGTCTATCGTTTAACAGACTTAATTCCAGAAAGGTGAACTTGAACTGCCTCAAGGTAATTTCAGTGATTTGTAAAAGTAAGTAAATCAAATAATCACATTGATTTTAAGTTAAAGGAAATTGTTTGATAAGCTCTGTTTAAAGGCTTTTCTTTGTTTGCCCCTGTTTAAAAATTTGTGAAGATATTTTTCTCAAGCATTGAAATATCCTTAGAAGCACATAAATTCATGGTGGTTTATGAAAGGCACAAGAAATCACCATGACTTGGTATGTTAGAGAAATATTATGTATTTATAATATAGACATTTTGGTATGATTTAATTATAAAGTGCAATATGAAAATGTTCACATTTCTTTTTTAATACAATTAAAATTCACTGCTTGCCATCAATAACTGATGCTAAAAATAACCAATGGCAACTATACCACCTGCTCACTCTGAAATGTATTCTTTTACTATGTCCTTATAGAAGCAGAATAACTTCAAAATGTCTCATATGCTTATCTTCAGTACATTGCTTAGCATTATCTGTAGCTTGGTATTTTCTGTATTGTCATCAGGTTTTATTTTGTTTTGTTTAGTTTTAAGAAACCAGTATTTCATACCTTTAGGTGTACCTATTTTCCCTCATTGCCACAGGCAAAGGGGAGGTCCATGGCAGAATAAAGAAGTTATTGTGACTGATGAAACATAATTCACAATGAGTACTTTTTTCATCCAGCCTTAAACAGTGGATTACGTCCAACCTGAATTTGGTGGCAGAATGTATGAGCTGATTTTTTTTCTTTTCTTTTTTTAACATGCAAGGATAGAAAAAAGACAGAAAACCTCCTTCTCTTCAATTGTATGGTATTTATTTCGTGTGTCTGGGGCTCTCACTGTGTTCCACCGAGAACAGATCTGCTGGCCAGCAGAGCCCGATGAAACCGAGGGAGTGGATGGGGAGAGTAGAAAATAAGAAATTTAAAGCACCAAAAGTTGTGGTTTTCGCTACTAGATAATGAATCACACATGAGGAGTTAAATATATTTCTACATTTTTGGCATGTATATGAAATAAAAATCACACCTTTTTCAACAAATATATGAGCTACAAAAGTAGGTAAACTTTATTTCATAAACATACTTTTATTTAATGATTTATTGTTTTGTACTCCTTATTCGAAGTAGTATGTTAGATTCTTGATACCATTAACTTTTATATGAGGATTTAATAGCAAACTTTTATTAAATAGACATGTATTTGTTTGAATATTTACTTGCTTTCAATTGTTTGTTTCACTTTTAATGACAAGGATTCATTTGGATCCTTATAATATTTTTATATTTAAATACAATGCAAAGAACTTTCCTTTCTTTTTGTAATGAAGATTTCAAATTAACTAAAAAAGAGGGAAAATTGCATTTTATTAGTATCTGTGCATCATAAGATAATCCCAGGCTTTAAAATACATTGCAGTTTATCTGTGTTAAGTAAATTTTTATATTAACCACTCAGATTTGGTTATTCCTGAAAATTGCTTGATTTTTAATACCAAACCCTTCACAGGAATTATACTTAAAGTAATATTCTATCTGTAAAAGAAAAAGTATTTAGTGGTTCTGCCTGTTAGTACATCTACGATCACAGAACTCACAAAGTGCTATTTCGCTAACATTTTCTTGTCAATCATGCTTTGTTATTCCTCAAAGTTACAAAAAAAACTAAATTGAAAATTGTAGTTTCTCACAATTTATTGAATTCATTCAATTTTTCAAATATTGTAATGAATAATTCAAATGCACTGAATTTATTTAGGTATACCCTGGAATAAGGCAAAAAAACTGTAACCCACAAATATTTCCATCATATATGTTTTGTCTTAAAGCATAATAATATGATTCTTTTGACATGTAAAAGAATTTCATTTAAGTTTGCTTTATTGCTGGAAGCTTAGTAAAATATGCACTAAGCTTTCATTTGTAAAAATTTAACAATATTTACAAATATTACAACATTAAAGACTTGTTTCTACTAAATGATTTTTTAATGTTGTGATTAAAATATTTATGCTCATAAACTAGTACACAATTTAAAAATAAAAATACGATTATCTACAACTGCAGGAAATATAAGAAATCATACAATCATTACCAATATGTCAATTAAATAACAATCTTCCCTCATACTCCCTACAAAAATAGTGAATTAGTGAGTATATGTATCTAAGAAATATTTTTAATATTATTTTATAATTTATTCTTGATGCAAATAAAATGTAATAGAATTTCAACAGGAAAATGAAAAGATCTCTGTGTATAGTAATTATTGATAGGTTATTTGGAGAGAAACTTTATTTATAGCCTAGATGTTCTTCCTAATTAATATAGTACAAGCCTAGCACATACTTTTATATTTGATAAAATTTACTGCTTCTGATGTTATTCTGTATTAAACATTAGTTTGTATAATTTCTTAGGAATAGTCCTGTAATTTAGCATTAGAAAAACATGACGGTATAAGTTGATTTTAACTAAGTATAGAGAAAAGAAAAACTTTAAAAATGATGAAGTTACAGAAATTGCTTCAGTTCTACAAAGTGTCAATTTCTAGTACATGTTTTTTTTTTTTAAATAATAGGTTTCACTTTATTTATAGTTGAATTTAGTATCAAATGGAGCATGTTCAATGATCATAACTAGAAGTAAAATTTATTCCCACTCATTGAATATTATAAAATATTCTTGGAAAGTAATTGTATGAACCTGAGGGTCAGATTTTGCTTTAAGTATCATAACAGCTGTTTAAAAATAATACTGTGAAACTTGAAAATGATGTTATCATTTTAAAAAATTAATTTAAGCATTCAACATAGTGCTACAAAAACAGTAAAAATAGAGATCAGTATATTTTATTTTCACATATATTCTTTGCAGAGTTAGCCTCTATTTTATCCAAAATGTATATCCTGTATTTCAGGTCAGAACAGTTTTCATATTTGCTCTCTTCTTCCTTCCCCTCCCTAAAATACATTTTGCTGTAAACTTCTGCACCAATCACTAGGAAACTCAACTAGTCAGAGCAGTTGAGGAAGCTGCCTTGTGAACGTAAAAAAAAATCACAGACGTAGGTTTTATAAGACAAGTTGGATAGGAGTCAAAATTGCCACATGCGGTGTGAAAAAATGCCACCCTGGTGCGAACAAAAGGTTTAAAATGGAGTCAAGAAGCGTGCAAGCTCGATGTCTAAGCTTTTCCTGTGAATTGTCTGCCACAGCCTGCAGGGTATCAAGTGGGCTGGGAAGAATAGAGAGCTCTCTCGGAAGCTACAGCTGAGAAACATCCGAGTCAAATGTGTTAGTTTTTTTTAGTTTTTTTGTTTTTATTTTGTTCTGTTTTGTTTTGTCTCATTTAGGCATCATTACACTAAACTGTTTTACCCAAAACAAAACAAATCCCAAAAATGTCACGTAAATGGAGCATAATGTGTGAAGAAGAAACTGTTGATTTGAAGTGAATTGTTAGGTTTTTCTTTGCTTTTGCTTTCTTTTTGTTTTTTTTTCTTTCTTTTTTTTTTTTTTGGCATTTCTTCATTTACAACAAAGTAAAGTTGCCAATTGCACTTTATATTTTACATCCCTTGTTTTGTGGGCCTCAGTTAACAAAAGAATGAATAGGGAAGAGGTTTCATTGAAGTCCTGACTAATAAAATGACAAATGCAATTACACTATCCACATGTGTCTATCTTCTAAGCTATCAAAAGATAAAGGAAAAACACAAGGAATTCACTATTGAAAATAAACATTTAACCTTAATAAGCAATACAATAATAATTCTGAATTCAGCAGAAATGATCCCTTAGAAAAAATACTGTTACAATATGCTAACAAAATACACTAACATTATGTCTTTCCTGATATTTTATAATGCAAAAAATTTATTTCTCAGACAAAAATAATTGCTGGAATCAAATAATGTTAATAAACTCAAAGTTCAGCCGATTTATTGACTTAAATCACTAAAAAAGACAATTCAGTTTTAAGAACAATTAAAATATACACCATTGTTTCCTAACCCCCACTTCAATCATCTCAATATGTGTGTAAAGGCACTACTCTACGAATGATAATTACATGATAAATTATGAATAACATTTAAAGAAAATAACACTTCCTAGATGATTGTGAGCTAATCAATGCATAAAGAAACATCTTTGATGAGCACTGAAAAGATCCTTAAACTTCGAAGCCTGTTTTATTACATTTGCATTTTATCTCTTATTAAAGATTGTGTCTAAAGCCAGAAAATCCTATTGGTTATGAATGCAGGTCAAGACAGGAACACTTTTCTATTTACTCTTTGTAACACTGGATAGAAATCAATCTGTTACTTTCATTACAACCACACAATCAATTCCATTTAAAGTATAATACAACAGCCAAGTCCAAGGACAATATGGATCCTTGGAAAAAGCTCATAGCATTTTCAGGGCTGTACTTGATACAGCTCCCAGTAAATTGTTTTCTTTCTAATCAGTGTATGTGGTCATTCAAAGTAAACATACCCAAACTGGTACTACAATATAGGGTCCAACCAAAAATTCTGTACAATCTTCATTAAAGTCACATTAAAAAAAATCATCCTTTTTATACAATCAAAACCTTAGAAGGACTCTACATGGACTCTAAATGGATCAAGGTATGATTTTATAATCATTTTAATATTTCAAGAAAAATTTATATACATCAATATTTCTAACTCAACACTAGTGAATTCATTTCTTTATTTGAATGCCACCTTCTTCCTATTTCTCAATAAATGACTTTATTCTGATTAATCTTATCTTCCCTTGAAATTTCCAAGATTTTTGCTTCTATGACTTTTTTTGCATAAATTGTATCTCAGTGAACAAAAGATGTCTGTCCATTATATATTTATCTTACAGCTGACCAATTTCCAATTATTCTTAAATATCAAGTGTAACATAATATTCACCCCTGAAAATTATCTGAAAACACAAGATTAATCACTTTACACCAACATTGTCTTCAGTTGAGTGAATTCAAAGTCCCTTTATTTTTCTCGAAACATACTAAGGCATAAACAAAAACTATATATTTATGGTATACAAATGATGTTATGACATATGTATACCTTGTGCCAAGATAAAATCAAGTTAATATCCATTACCTTGAACACATATCATTTTTCTGTGGTAAGAACCTGTAAGATGGTTTCTCTTAGCAATTTCCAAGTGTACAGAACACTATTACTACCTTGCTGAACGACTGACCTCCAGAATTTGCTCTGCCTGACACTTTATATCCTATGACCCACATCTCTCCTTTCTTACCCCCTTTGTTTTACAAATGAGAATACTTTCAATTATCACATCAGTTATAAGCATTTCAATTGATACAACCTCCCTATTTTCTCAAATACAGTAGTGGTAAATGAATACATTCAAGAAGATTACCATTTTACCAGTGTTTGAGATACAATGTTAAAATATATTTTTTACCCAAAATGAAGTCTTCTCCTTTCATGTAAGAGGGATAATCCAAAGTTAAACCAAATCATTTCACCGTTTTACAGAAAAGGGTATATTCTTTAATGTAAATCGTGTATCACTGAAATTCTGGAGTTCAGGAAAGTTTTCTCCACTTAGAAAACTACAATTCCAAAGTTCATTTCAGTTTTTCATTCTTTCTACAAAACATTTTGATGCCACATTTTTGTCTCCACTCCATGATGCTTTTATTATATTACTGTTAAGGAAATTCTTTTGTAGGGACAAGAAGTAAACTAAGCTTTCTCTAAATACAGTCTGTAAATAAAAGTTGGAGATTTGGAGATATAGCTACATGTTCTGTAACACCTTCAGTGTTTCCGACCAGAGAGAAGTGTCTTTTTTGATGCATTTCTTTCGTACATAAGCAATGGCTAATGAACCCAAATCCAAAGCCTTCAGCTAGACTGTCAACTATCCACTAGACATCCAGGGGACACTCTCTCCAAGCTACCCACGGAATTTAATTTCCGACGTCCTCGTAAGGCTTTGAACAGGGCTGCTGCTCAGTGGTGTGTCTCTCTTTCAAAGAGCTCCCCTGCAAAGAGCATCAAAGTCTATCCCTGCTTCCTCTGATCTACCTACCACACTACACTCTTCAGACCAAGCAGGTGCTGCAGTCACAGCTGACCTGCACTAACTGTGTGCTAGGCCCCAGTGAACTTAATCAGAGCAAATTCGGTATGAAGAGGTCAGAGATAGACAGGCAAAGATTCTGGCAGCTTCTCATGACACGAGAATGGGCCAGGCCAGGACAGAGAGAGTCATGTCAGAGTAAACCTTAGCTTGGTTCATTCATCATGCAAACACTTAAAAAGCAGAAGAGTCGCTTCAAGTAAGTGGACCAAAACTCAAATAAAAGATGGTGTCACTTCAACATTTACACACAGGCAAGCAAGCGAAAAGAACTGATACACTAATTTTCATATGCTTATTATATTATTTTTTACTTTCACGGTCATGCAGATTTTAAATGTTCCCGAAAGTTAAAAGATTACAGCCTTTTTTATGTACTTTTATACCTGACATGATACTGAACATGTTCTTTGAAATGGGTATTCATTCTCTTTCATATACCCTTTTTGATGCAACATAAACTTTCCAAAAATTCAGAGGTGAGTTCATCCTTCACATTCTATGCAAATTTTTCTGGAATACTAGGATTTTTTCAGGACGATCATAATTCCCAGGTGTTTATCCTTAGCTACTGTACTTGTCTTAAATATTGAAAAAAAATAGGGATAGAATGTGTTTTACTTCTTTTTAAAATTAAATTTGGACATGAATGCTCAGTTCTCATATATCAAATACCTTTAAAGATATTTTCATAGAAACCTATATATTGGCATAACATAGTATTACTTTTCCATTGGAGGCATTACACACTCTTAAAGGTAATGATCCTGAATTAACAAATTTCAAAAAGTAACTTTTTAAAAAGTGTATTGTGTCAAAACTTTTACATCATAAAATTATAGACCTATACAAAATGTGCTTACAGTATGTCATAAGTAAGCAATGAAATTTTCACTTTATATCATTGTTGCTTTGGACTCCAAATGAAACCCTATCTATGAGCTATAATGTTTGCTAAAGAAAATATGTGTCACTATAGTTTGGGAAAAATTATCTATCTTAATTCATAATTCCTCAAAGTGAACTCTCAAGTTCAAATCTATTGCTAGAAGTCCAGCAAGCAGGATTACACTTCTCAATTTCTATTTAATAATTCCAAAATACCAAGTAGACATTTGTACTATTAAAACCTTTGGTATCAAAAACTAATACACTTCAGTTGTGTATACTGATGACTTCAACTAACAGTGGTTTGAGTTAAAATTTTTTCACTGTACGATGGTGGAAGAGCAATATGCACTCTCTAGAATCTACATCAAATTTTGAATTTTGATCTCATCTTTGGTGAATGATAGGCAGTGTCATGCTATCTGGACATAAAAGAGCTGAGGTTCCCCCTCGGACATAGGACTGTGAAGGTGAACAACCAGCACTACAGAGTACTGAGCTGTTTAGTAATGGTGTTCAATAGGTTGGGTGGACTAAATGTACTTTCCATTCACGGTATTTCCAACATATGATGGGTTTATCAGGACGTCACTCCACCTTAATCTGAGGAGCAGCTGTATCAGATTATTTTGAAAATGGAAAACCAAATACATCTAAACTCATATTTCACTTAAAATAAAGTTGAATAGAAGTTGGAATCCAAAGGTTTTTCTAGAGGACATTATTTCTTCTGTAGATTCAGATTAAAAAAAAAACTTACATACATTTTGAAAGACTAATGTGAAAACTTGCAATAAATTGGCAACTGTTCCTCAGGGATATGAATCATTTAATAGAGGCCTGCTCTCATAAAGGCATTTCTGAGATGACTCATAAAGTGAAATAGATATTGACAACATTTTATATCAAGCAGTCGTTTGGTCTTAAATCCACTCACTCATTCAACTGACATTTTTTATTGCCTTTGAGCTTTCCTGGGTTTTAAGAAAAATGTATTAATTCAACACATATTTATCGTATATCTATATACCAGGGGCAGATGCTAAAAATGAAATCACAAAATTTTTAAAATTATTAGACAATTACGTATTCTGATAGCAAGTGAATAACAAGTGAAAAGGAGGACAAAGAGTTTTTACAGAGGTAGGGTGGTCAGCAAAGGCCAGAGGTTCTCCAGAAGGTGAGACATGAAATAAGTTTGAAACGTCTAAACTGTCTCGCCCTGGAAAGAGGAGTGGTCAGAGCTTCTGCACCAGAAGGAACAGCTTGCACAGGGTCCCAAGGAAGGCAGGAAGGCACTGGGCATTTTAGAAGCAGTTAGAGGAGGCCAGCAGGACTGGAGAAAACCAGAGATATCAGAGAGGTAGGTCAGCTCTTCCCTCAGGGACTTTCAGGCCATGAGGAGTGTAGATTTTACTCCTCTGGAAGGAGGCATGCAATAAGCAATCTCTGAAATCCGGGATCATCAGTTGCAATCCAAGTTATTAGACGGTAGTACTTTTTTTCCCCACATGGCACTAGAGCTTGAACTCAGGGCCCCCAGGCATTATTTTTATTCTTAAATTTTAAGTGGGGTCTTATGAAATTGCTCAGGCTGGGCTGGAATTCATAATCCTCCTGCCTCTACTGGGATTACAACCCTGCACATCCATACCCAGCTGGTAATAGTTATTGATACCATCAAAAAACAGTCCTCATAAAATCATAAAATCACAACTCAGATTTCTAACTGTTTTATTACACACTTAGGTCTAGAACTGGATACTTGAAACATTAGCTAATGATTTTTCTTCTGAAAGACAAACGAAACAAGTTTCTTCCTAACAGTCAATGCCAACTTGTGTTATTTTAATTACCAATGAGGTCAGTGATTCTGGAAGCAAATATATGGACAATTCTCTATCAAGAATGGATGCATCTCCTGAGTTTACCTACTAACACAATATAAGAATCCACCAATGACATTATTTTATTTAATTAATGCCCAGTTTATATTCTCAATTGAAAATTTAAGGACATAATATACATCAAGAGGTTAGAATCAAGCAATATATATATATATATATTATTTTATATATATATCTTATTATTTTATATATATATATCTTATTATATATCTTATTTTATATATATATATCAAGCAATATATATATATATATATATATATATATATTGCTTCTTTATGCTACAGTTAAATGTGATACTATTTTCTATTTAGAAGCCAGGAGTATTATAGTATAAATAAAATTGTTGAGAGTATATTTTAAAGTATGGTCATTAAAAGCAAAAGGAGCAAAACACTAATGATTGGATAAGTAGTTGGAGTCATTCTTAGCAGGCTGTGTACAAAATAGACCAAGAAGTTAGTAAACACAGTATTAAGCTAAATTACAAGGTGCTCCTGCTGACAGAGAGGCCTAATCACAAGTTTCACTGTATTTTTCAGGATCTTAAATCATTAGAGCACTGTAAATTCTAGATATTAGAATGAATGATTAATAAAAACATGACTTCACCTTACCAGAGAAATACTACAGCTGAAGTTTTTAAATTGGGGGTACTTTTCAGTGAACATTTGCCGAACATATACAGCATTCCACCATTTTTGAAAGAATGATGTACAGTGACAGCCCTTCCTGGTGCTTTATGCTTAACCATGCATAAAGTGAAAATAAGGCTGCAGTGCTTTTAGGTGCAGAATTTTTAATTAGTGTTGGACATGCACTTTTATAAATGCATAATATATTTTGGTTTCCACTTGTAGATTTTATACTATGGCCCATCCATATGAATTTTTATATACTGACATGCCCTTTCATTGTCAATTTGTTGAAACTAACTTAAAATTAGAGAGTTAAAATTATCCCTACATAAGATCTTATTTATCTAACATGTAAAGCAGTTACTACGTTGTGGGTTTTAAATTGGTATAGAAATATTAAGAGATTAAATTACAAAGTGACTTCTGAGGCAGATTTTACAAGAATGTCAAGGGAGCTGGTACTGACCACATTGAAATATGAAAGGCTTGAAATAAGATGTGAGAGAGTGAGCTGAGGATTTCTTTGAGGAGTACTGTACCTGCCCCCCTTTTGATTATAGTAAGAGGTATATCAGTAGGATTGCTTAGCGAGTTGAAGTTGGGAGAATGTAGAAGTGGTTTTGAATCCTGTCTGGACAATATAAAGACACTTGCATGAGTTGGCCACTTTAGTTTCAGATCAAAGGGGAGCTTCTTGCAATAACAATATTCACATAAATTTCCAGAGTTTGGTAGGACAATGAATGTATATGTGTAGCCTATGGTGCCATGCAGTTGCAAAGAGGAAAAGAAGCTGCTTAATGAAGCACTTGGAAACACAATTCATGGGTAGAGCAAGTTTGTATGCAATCCCCAAAAAACACAAACTGAGGGTGACACAGAAATGACATGAAGCTATTATCCAACACATATGAAGTACAGTTGAATGCTTCCAGGGGCACCTCTAATACGGACCCAAGAGCACCTTAAGAGATTCAGACTGAAAAGCAGGAGACACACAAACGTTAGTACCAGTAAACAGAGGACTCTCTGATACTGTTAAGTCTCCTTGCTGCAGCTTGGATTTCTGCACTAAAAACTGACATTAAGAAGATGCTGGAGCAAATAGGAAGACAAATTTTTTTTTTTTTTGCAAAAGGGAAAATGATCAAGAGATGGAAGAGGAGAATGGGGAGAAAGGAGATTTTTTAAAAAATTATGATGTGTCACATATTTTCATGTTTACAACAGTATAATTCAGGTAAAACTTGGAGGCAGCCTATTTGTCCATCAGCAGGTAAACTGATGAAGAAAATGTGGTACTTACGCACAATGGAGTATTACTGTCAAAGAAAGATAAACTTGCTTCATTTGTAGGACAATGGGTGCACCTGAAGATGTATGCTAAGTGAAGTAAACCAGAAACACAAATATTGCATTGTTTCTCTTATACGAGAAACCCAACTTATACACAAAGAGCAAAATAAAAGATCAATACTAGGAAATAAGAAGACAGGTCTCTTTCAAATGGAAAGGGGCTCAAGATATGAAGGGAGGGAGGAAAGAGAGGAGAGAAAGGGAATGAAATGAGGAGCTAAGATGTTTTATATACATGTACCAGCTTTCCATGATGCATGTAAACATTTGGTACCACATTTGGTACTAATAAATGAATTTTTAAAAAAAGTTTAGAAACTTTAAAAAAGAAGATGTCACAGGACAAAAGCAAGCCTGAAGTGGAGACAAAGACAATCTACCTTCTGCTTGTCAAGGGCTGCTTGCTTTCAGCTGATTCCATCTGGGAAAAATGAGAGCTAAAAGGGTTGGATCATACTTGATTAACTCAAGGCCTTATGTCTTTTTTTTTTTTCCTGAAGAGAGTTTCTAATCTGTATTTGATAAAAGACTTTAGAAGGCTTTAATAGGGGAATGCCATCACCAGAGCTACAATTAGAAAATATAAATCTGATATTGCTATAGGGAAGAGGTTAGAGAAGAGCAGGATAAAATCCGAGAACAGTTGGAGTGCTACTAGAAGAGCTCTCCTGTGGCAGGACACAGTCATAACCTGGGGTGATAGCAGTTGAGATGAGCAGAGTGTGATCATTTAAAAATACATCACAACAGCACTTTCTGATAATTCAGAAAGGAATTTTAAAGAGGTCAAAGATGACAGCTGAGGTTCTGGCTTGAGGGACGGTGTGGATACCAGTATTTAACCAAGGGACACAAGTGAAATAAAGTTGGGAGTCCAAGTGGAGTTGGCTGAGGTCAGACCAAAAACTCATCATCTCAGGAATCTCCTATTACATGGGTGTTGTCTTAGTTACTTTTCTCGTTGCTGAGATAAAATACCTGACACTCAAAGTTAAAGGAGAAAAGGTTTATTTTGTTTACAGTTCATAGAGGTTTCAGTCCATAGTTGGCGGGCTCCAATGGAGGGTGGCATGGCAAAGGGGCATATCAGAGGAGAAACGGTTCATGACAGACAGAAGACAGCCAAAGCAGCAAGCAAGCAAGTCCAAGCAACCTCAGTAACTTGTTTCTGCCCCTTTTATATTCAGTCTAGGCTACCAGGGTTAGGGCAGGTACCAAACCAATCTGTGGTCCGATTTAGTAATCACACACCTTAATTCCAGCATCACACACTAGATCCAGTCACTTTTGAAAAAACCCATCTATGGCTGCATGAGGCTTTGGGGGACCTCTAGACACAAACCACAACAGACGTAAAAGTTCTCATAATAAATCTCCTTTGCTGTTCTTTGCAGAACTGTCAACCACTCCTTCCAGATTCTAGGGATGTGACTAATGTCCTTAATAATGCCAGAGGATTTCCAGCAGCCCTTGCTTGCCCACTGACCGGCTTCCACTCTCTTCCTAACCATCTCATTGATCGTATCACCAGCCACTGTGGAACCTGACATTTCATGTACAATCCTCTGTTTTATCATTTTTAAAATTTTTCTTGTGTGTGTGCTTTTGAAAATTGCTTTTATTTACAAACATTTATTTCATCTATATTGAGTTGCGATTGTTTGTTAAAGCCCAAAATAAACAGCAGAACAAGAGTCCATGATAGAGTGTGGTGATTATTTGCAGTAGACTGTGTTAATAGTCAGTGGCTAACAGTGTAGGGTATAATCCATCATATTATTTTTCACATTCTGAAAGGTTAAAATAGTGCTCTGAGCATATAGACAGTAAGTTATAATTTTTTTGAACCATATATTTTCGTTTTTTATACAAACAATGGGAAGACTAATAGCATTAAAATTGAACAGCCGTATCAAATTTAATTTCTTGGATTGATAAGAGGATGATGGCTACATAATATATTAACATTAGAAGGTAGGGTAAAGGGTACATGGAAACTCTATGTATTCTTTTGGAAGTCTTCTTTAACTTTCAAATTGCCCCCACCCCAAAATAGGAGCTGGATGTTTAGTTCAGTAGGATGAATGTTTATCATGCATGAGGTCCTGGATTTGATCCCCAGCACAATAGACAAACAAACAAACAAACAAACAAATAAATACTTTAAAACAATCAGAAATCTAAGGACACATTTTAAAATGTTACACATATACAATGTATCTAAAAGAGAAAGGTTTGCAAGTATCAATATTAAAGGGCTATTACCCAGTGTTACACCTTTATTCTTGATTCAATAGGTTAATCTACATTTACAAATCAAATTTGATTAATATAAAGCAAGGATATGTGCATAAAGATACAGGCACATAGAATCCCTTAGAGCTTAATGAACAAATAACAATATCTTAAGGACTTGTAAAGGAGCTAAGAATCTACCAATAATATGAATAGAAATTTGCTCATGCTACAACCCAGTTTCCCTGAGTTCTTATGAAAAATTACTTCATGAATGCTCAAAGTTCTAAACAGTTCTTTTACATTTACCAAACCCGTTGTCATACCACCATTTTTTTCTATGTTAGTTTTTAAAGTCAGAGTCCTCATTAACTCTTCTTCCCCATCTTTTGTTTCACTAGTTTGTTTAAGTCAAGAAAAGTCCTCACCTCTGTTATCTTCGCTTTCATATTACATAAAGTCCTTCTTGCTTTTCTAAAGTTCTCAGTAAGAACATCTTCTTCAATACCTTTCTCACTTTTTCTGACTCATTATTATATTTAAGATTCATGTTTGAAAGTCTTTGAAAACATATAATTACCTTCACAAAGACAAGTAGAAAAAAGGACACAAGAACAGGTCCCTCAGAGACAAGTCTACCTCATTCCCTTTGATATCTAGACAACCCCAACTCATGCCCCTTCTTTCTGTGTATACCCCTAAACTCTAGCCCAAGTCATTGCTTTTCATTCTCTAAAGAGACTCTACACTCTTCTAGCTTTGCCTTTGTCTGTGTTGTTCTACCAGAAACTTTTGATTCTCATTCATTCAAAGGACCAGTTTTCATGCAGAAACCCAGAATATTACATTAAGGTGACAGAGAGGAGTTGTCCTGTAAGGCTCCCAATGAAATAGTCTACTTCTCCCACTTCTGTCCTGTCCCACTTGTCAGTGTGTAAATTTTCATTCCTTTGAACTGCTATCTTTGTTATAATAACACCTATCTCACTGTACTCTGGGTGACAGTGATTCACATTCTAATAGTGTCCCCCAAGGTATTATTCCCACAAGTTCTAAAACTGATCATACATATTTTTCTACCATTGGAAATGCTCAACAGCAGAGTAGATACTCAGTAAAAATCATTAGAATCAAGTGAACATGGCTGGCATTCTTTAACCCAAAATAAAAATAATTTGAAGAGCAAAACAAAAAGGAGTCAGACCTTTGCAGATGAGGAGTCAAGGAGTAGAGGGATAAGGGGAGGAAGGGGAGAGGAAAGGGAAGTAAAAAGTATTAAGAAGCGATATGTATAAGATACAATAAATACATTGATAAATGTGCAACTTGAATAATGCTCTTTAGAGTGGGGGTCAATAATAATTAGTGATCTACATTGAAATATGACATCCCTACAAATGTTTTTGTGTTGTTCAAATCGTGTTTCTTTTATTTTGCATGCTGTTCAAAGTTACCAGTTGAAAAAAAGGGCATAGCTGAGCTCTATCACTCTTTAGTTCACTTTAGTGGGATTCTTAATTTTGACTTTGTATTCATTATCTGATTTAGAGAGTCACTGCACATGATTATTTGCACTATGCCCTGTAAAATGAAGGCCAACCAGGAGGTAAGTGAAACTGAAATACAGTCAGGCTTTGACTACCGAGCCACAAGTATGAGTCCAATTACCCCTGCAAGGGTGCATGCATCACCTGCCAAGAGGAAAGGGCACCTTTTCATAATTCACACAAAGTGCAAGCGGGGATTCGTCTAGTCAATGAACTCTAACACACTGCATAGAAAAATGTTTCAATACTGAAACTCTTGGTGTGTTTTTTAATCCAGTTTTGCTGATAGGAGTGCAATTGTCATTTAAGTGCATCTCAGCTTAGAAATAGTGAAGAATTCTATGAATTAAACATGCACATTCTTCTCAGAAATAATAAAAAGATGCATTAGGTACTTGGATCAATTTCTTTTCCAATGTAAGATTTTTCCCTTTCACGTATTCTTTATTGCTTTGTCCCATATGAGCTTAAACTATTTAAGCTATGATTCTTACTCTATTTCTCAAGAATGCATATTCAATACTCTACTAGAAATTCCTAACAATGAGTTGAAAGATGGATGCTTTCATTTTATCCTGCTTTGGTGATACAGTTTTGCTAAAATTCATGGCATTCAATTGTTTGCCCTTGGGTTTACTATTACTAGTAGTAGTTTCAATGGACATTTCTTGATGTTCATAATTTCATAATTTTATCACCTCTAATTCTCTCTAAAAACCACCCTGAGAGTGTTATTCTCATTTTTTCCACATGAGAAAAGTCAGGTGTTAGTTTATTTTTCCAAACCAGAGAGTAAATGTGTGCCCAATCTGAGATTGTACCTCAGGTTATCCTGCCACAGAACTATCTCCACTTCATTATATGTTGCATCATAAACTATGTTTCATTTTCTTTAGTAAATTTATTCAGCATATAATCCCTTCTGTGCCTTGCATCCTTCTAAGGGTGAGTGAGAGAGATACTATCTTTGTCAGTATGAAACACATAATCAAAGAAAGAGACAGTAAGCACATATGTAAATATATAAGTCCAGGTATTGATATGTACTGTGCTGCAAAACAAATCTGGGTAAGGAGATAAAGAGTAATTAGTTGGAAGTACTAGTTGAAAAATCAGCAGTTTTTCTGAGAAGTGGCATTTTAGCAGTAGCCTGAATTTAATCAGGAAAAAGCCTTAAGAAGAATGAATGTTGAAAGCAGATAGAACAAATTGTAAAGCTCCAGGTAGAAGGACTATGACATGTCAGTGGAAGTCTTTTTTTTTTTTTTTTTTTGTGTGTGTGTGGCACTGGGGATGGGGATTGAACTCACGACCTTGTGCTTGCCAGGCAAGCACTTAGGTCCCTGAGCTAGATCCCCGGCCCTTGTCTTTTTGAGACAGGGTCTCACTATGCCGTTCAGGCTTGCCTTGAGCTCACTTTGTAGCCCAGGCTGGTCTCGAACTCACAACGATCCGCCCGTCTCAGCCTCCCGAGTGCTGGGATTACAGGCGTGAGCCACCACGCCCGGCTCAGCGGAAGTCTTGAATGTGGACACACTAGGATAGGATATACCAGTGGGAGAGAGGCAGGCTGGATGTGAAGTCAGAAACAGGTTGAAATTTCACAATGCAGGTTCACGTTGGCAGGGCCAAGGAGTTGGAATTTTCTTCTCATGAGAAGTCACTTACATTTTTAAAAATAATCTTGACTGCTGTGAAGAAAAATCAAGCCTAGGGGAAGAATAGATGCAGCAACATTAGTTAGAAATATCTGCAGCTACTGCTGTGCATGACAGTGGCTTAAAGAAAAGTGGCAGTCTTGGAAGTAATGAGAAAGGGTTAATAAGAAGAGAGCTGAAGGTGAAGTTAGGAGGACCTGGTGATGAGGATATAAATGTTTAAAGAATAGAGGAACCCAACACCACACTGAGATTTTACACTTGAGATAAGGGTGTAAAACATCCACCATGTACTGAGACTGAGCCAACTGGAAAGAAGCGGGACTTTGGAGTGGATTAGCAGAAAATTAGGATCCCTTTTTCATACATATTATTTCCTTTTGCATTTTTTATAACTTATTTTCAGTCTATAACATTTTGACACTGTAATATTTCAGTCAGTATGGGAAAAGACCTAAAAGGTGTCGGCAAATACATGCTTCTATATTCATGTAAGTTGAGAAGGAATTCTCCTGACCTGTATGCATTCGGCACCAGCCCGACATAAAATCATTAAAGTGCCCCTAATGTTTCATATTATAGAAACATATTCATTTTGGTGGCCATATCTAAGGAAAATATTTAATATATCCATTTTCTCGATCTATCATGTGTACTTTCCTATAGCCCTGAGGTTGGAAAGAGGTATACAGGGTTCTTTGAATGTCTTTTTCTTTGTTGTTTTTTTGTCTTTAAATTTCTATCAGCATCATTCGCAAAAATGTATTTCCTCCAAAAGTCTTCTCAGATTGCCACAGGCTGCACATAGGTAAAAGCACAAATAGTGAAGTTCTCAAGAGGACATCATATGCTTCACTCCTTAAGCACTTAGCAATAACCTGAAAGTTTTTGTCATAGTTTCATTTTAAAGCCCTTTCTGCCAGGCAGGGTTGTAAACCTGTTCAGGCAAAAAGGGATTGTCCTTGCTTTCACAGCACCCTCTGTTCAGCATATCACCTCCATTAGAGGCCTTTGATTAGTTTCGGCTGATTGAAAAGAAACAAACGGGCAGGCTACCTTCCAAAATTCAGAAAGGTTATAACACAGAACAGTTTTTAGGGAACTTTTATCAATATTAGCGACACCATCAACTGTAAACCTGTGCGCCCTAGTGCAGGTAATTTAACCCGGCTTCATTGTGCACTGGAAACTCTGCCGGGTGCTATGATGTGGATGTGGTTTGATTGGATCCTCCAGTGACTCACGTAGTAGCAGGTTGGACCTTAATGTGGCAATGTTAAGACGTGAGGAGGAGTGAGGGGCAGTTATGGGCCCCTCCCTGTACGCTGGCTTCCTGTCTCACTACGAGATCTCTATTTTCATTCATGAGCCTGTCATGATGCCATCTGCCGTGAGACCTTCATCAGAGAGCCAGACAGTGCCGCCACCTGATCTTGAACTTTTGGCCTCTAAAACCAAGCAAAATAACATCTCTTTCCGTTATAAGTCCCAGCTCAGAAAGTTTGTTATGATAACAGAAAACTGACTAATATCCTAGGAAAGACAAAACAGACAAATAAAATAGATTTTCTGTGGCTTGGCTATGTTTTGCCTGTGTCCTTAAAAGAGCCTATGCGGGAAGCTCAGTCTTTGGTGTTGTGATATTGTGATATTGGGGTTCTGGAGCCTAGGAGAAGTAGTTAAGTCATTAGGGGATTAATATATCTTTAAAGGAAACTCTCTTGGTTTGGAAGGTGTGAGTTGTTTCAAAAAGAACAAGCCTGACCACTTAATCCCTCTCGTTCCTGTCTGTACACGTTCCTGCTACGATGCCTGCCTGCGTGCTACGACACAACCAGAGGCCCTCACAGAAGCCAAACTAAAGAGCCAGCCGGATCTCGGGTTTTCAGCCTCCTACACTATGAACTGAAAAGACAAATCTGTTTTCATTATATGTTACCTAGATTCGGATATTTTATTATGGCTTCGAAAGATGGGCTAAGAACATGCACCTTTGTCTACCAGTAATGTGCTTTACCTATTAATGGGTTTGTTGTTTTGAAATTTTATTTCGTTACTTTTACTCATTTTGAACTATACCACACATTTCTTATTTATCTTACATATAAAAGGGATAACATACATGGATAGTAAAAATGGGGAAAATAATATTGAATCCGTTTGAAGGGAACTTTCCACTGACCAAATTGGAGTCTTTCTCACTTTGTTGGAAATTCAGGTGACAGTTATGTGGAGCTGACCATAAGCATTGATGTATGCTATTTATTATTATTTTATAATATGCAAGGGTCATCAAAACACTAATGTAATGTCTAACTTGTCTATTCTATTGTCTATTCTGTTGGAATAAAAATCTTGTGGCCAGTTAACAAGCATATATGTTCATTTATCCAAGATAGTTTTCTTTTTTTTTTTTCTATTAGTGAATCTCCTATTAACTAGAATTTGTGACAGTTAATTCACTAGGATTCCATCACTCTTGAATACAAGATCAAATACACTTTCTGAACAAATACAACTAACTTCTGGAGCACTTACACCCAACTGAGGTGTACATCCTCTGTTGTGTATTAGCTTAAACAAGTGAGGTCTTCTCTTTATAAATTTCTTGGTTGGAAAAAACAGAAACAATTCCACATGGCAGGAAATGAGCCAAGAATTGCATATCTATGTTTTAAGATAAGTCCAACTATAGACAGAATCATGAGGATTGTTTTTCCAAGTAACCATTGAAAGCAGAGTAACTTTGTTTAAGCTTTGTATCAATTCCATTGACCAACATACCCGGATAATTCCACTTCCTTTTACCATGCTTTTGATTCAATCAGTTACAAGTCAGTTGTTTAGAATGCTTGTGGTGCTTGATGGTCAGATACAAATTTTGGTCAATACTCAACTAAGTAATTCAAGTGGACATCCAAACACCAGATATTATATTCAATACTGGTTGAAAACAAAACAACAAAATAAAGAAAGAAAACACCCATTAGAGATAAATTGAATTTTGGTTAGAGATAAGTCAAGAGACTTTAGTTTATCCATATGAAGAATTTCTGCTCTTAATTGTATTTTTAAAGATGTAACTCTGGCATATATCTTGCATGCTTAGTAAGGTATTGCTCAAACTAACACTTTTAAAACAGCTTGTCAATTTCTGTATGTACTAGACCTCAAAAAAATTCTCAAAAAGAATATGACTCAGCAAAAAGCTTAGATATATGCTCCAGTATAAAAATCATGACAGCATCAAAGCTAATACTAATCACCTAAAATGTTCTGAGGGAAAAGAGAAAAGCAGGTCCCTGTTTCCTTCCTCTGAAGCAATAGAATCTCATGAAGAGAAAATTATCAGGACATCATTAGAAAACATTCAAATTCCCTTTCCTGCTCAGTATAATGCATAATTTGCACATTTGTGTTTGAAAAGATGAAATTTGCTCATTTTGTGTTAGAGACATCTTAAAAAATAAAATTTTCTGACTGTTCCAACAAACATACATTGACTTCCTCTAGGCTCACAGGCACTGGGGGAAGAAGAATAAAAAACACAAGAAACTCCACCACGCAAACTGCAAGACAGTATGACAGGGTTGACCCTTGGTCAATCAACTACAATCTTCCATAGGGCAAAGGCATTTTCTGCACTTTCTTTGGGGTTAGCTTCTAACTTTTCTGGGCTCAGGATCTTTATGAATATATGAAGATGAAGTATATGTTTACTGAGGTTCATACTAAATGAAAAATGCCATTGTTCTGATTCTCAAGAGTTGTCAATACAATTATAGAAACTATAAAGGAAAAGATGAGAGGGTGTGAGAAAAGGAGGTGGGGGCAGAGAAAGAGACAGGGAGAGAATATGGATCAACAGAGAATGGATTTCACCAAATCAAGTCTTGGATGTAAAACATCAAACTGAAGTTGTCTTAAACTAGAACCTTAACAAAAATAGTACAAAGGTTTCTATGTTGTTTATAAACCATTCATTTGCAATACATGGCATCGAATTGCTAAAGAAGCACTTCAAACTATGTCATAATGGCAGAAAGCCACACAGAAAGGATATTTCTCATTTCAGAGCCAGAGAGAATTCAGAGACAGGGAGCCAAAAGCAGGCAGATACTGATCTGAATCCTGAGACTCTAAAGAGAGATACCAAGTAATTATGAAAATTAATATTAGTATGCATTTAGTTCATTAATTTGAAATGTTGCCTATTCTGCATATAATACAATACCTAGAACATCATGTTAGCTTGATAATGAATGTATAAGGGTTGCCTAAACATTAAAGAGGAATTGAGATAAAGCTCAGTAGTAGAATACTTCCCTAACATGTGAGAGCCTGGGTTCTAGCCTCAACAAGAACAAGAACAAGAAGAACAACACACACACACACACACACACACACACACACACACACACACTTTCTTAAATGTTTAAGAAAAGAAACTGCAGAGATCTAAACAGAGAAGAATAAGCAATGCCCTGCTTTGCAAGGACAGTACTGAATTAACCTAATTCAACAAACTTTGATCATCTGCAATTGTTTTTTACTTTTCAATATACTAACATTCTAATTGGAAAGACTATAAGGAAATGAAAAGAGAACAGCAATAAGGTTTTCAACATTAGTTGAAGGTAGTAAAAAACATTTTTTAAAGACAAGAAAGTTCAACTGGTAGCTAGTGCTTAACTATACTGGAAATTGTCATGAACACAGTTCTTTTCAGAATTTAAGAGAAAGCAATATTAATTACCACAAACATTTGGAAATGAACACTGAAATTAGAAACATTAGAAATTATAACATTGAAAGTTATCTATTTGTAAGATCCCAAACTACAGTCTATTTCTAGGAATTCTGTAAATCCTGCCTTCAAGGATATCTACAACCCTGTCAGTCAGCGGTGGAATGCAGTGTATCTTAGAAAGCTATTTTCAGCAGTACCTTTTTGGATCCTAGTGGGTAAAAAAGCACTTCACACCAAATTGGACCTGAACTAGCTTATGGGCTGTCAGTATGACCCAACGTACCACCATGATTCCTATCTCACTAGGAAAAACATCAACAATACTATAAGGCATCAAGTACTCATACCTACTATGAAATCAGTGAAATAATTTGCATTAGTTTCACATAAATCTATTTATTCCCCAGTAATACTAATTAAGTTCACAATAATTGTGTAACAATATAGTAGTTTGTTAACTCAGTATAATACCTTCAACTAAATGTTAGTTTTTAGCAAGAAACATTAAGTAGTCTTAGCATACACAAAATAAATAATTGAAAAGTATGCAAAATTTAAGATAAAATATTTATTTTACTGGAAATATCCTGATTATTTGTTTTGAATAATGGGGAAAATGCCTTTCCTTACTGCCTATCCCTTATAGGATCTCTTAAGTAGATATCTTAAGTGGATATCAATTATACCTTGATGCATATTTGAAGTAAGTCTTGACTGATGAAGATGAGTTTCTTTAATATCCTGTTTAAATATGCATGACGAAGAAGGTCAGATCCTACCTCACCTTTATATACAACTTTCAACAATGCCTGAAAGGCTGTGTATACATTGTATAGCAGAAAATCTTGTGTTTCGCTAATTAAATGGGTTACAATATAGGTTATGTTAAGTTCTTGCATAATTTATTTTCATATGCCCTTTAACATTTGTAAAATTAGTAAATAATTGCTTTAACAAGTGCTGTTCTCTAATTTTAGGACTAAATCATGATGATCAAAATTTTCATGCCAACCTCTAAGAACTAATACACAGAGTTCCATGAACAAAATTTCAGAAGAAACTTACAATGAACAATTAGAAACTTCTTAGCATAATTTCACACAGATTGCTAAATTTGCTCTTGTGAATTGCACATCCCCAAGTGACTGCATGAGCTTATTATATGACCTAATTACTCAGTATCAGAGCCATAAGGGTGGATTCAGGATGAAACAAATGTATTTAATATCCTTCACATGCCAAGTACGTACGACAAGCATGCACAGGACATTTCCACATTCTTGGACCTATAATTCTGTTATTTTTCAGAAAAGGGATTTGAGGTTTAATCTGAAGTATATATAACTTATTCAAAGTCTCATATCAAGGGCAAAGAGGAACCTGGACATTAACATATTGGTCCAATATTAAAACCTCTGCTTATATTTACATCTCAAAACCTTTTACTTTCAACTAATTATCAGTAGCCATAACTTTGATCAGAGAATTACGAATGCTCAATTTGAAACTGGCACAGCTTTGAAAGGAAGCAAGAGAGTTTGTTTAGCATTACTTGCTTTTATAATATCTGCTTCTAGTAAATATTTTAAAGGCTTTAAAAAATACTTTGCCTCCATGAGTTGTTAGTTTTATACCTCCTCACTTCCATGAATTTCTTTCACTCTCATTATGAAATTGGAAGCATACTAAAGCACTGATAGAGTTAAGAAAAAATGTCATCAGGAGAAAAGATTAGAATTTATGTTACCTTTGGACAGTTTAACCAAGAATGTATACTTCTTGGTAGTACAGGAATAATAGAAATTATTCATTTATATACTTTAAAAAATACCTACTGTTTTCATCTTACGAGCTTTAAAATTTGTTTGCTAAAAGGTCAACCTAGAAACACAGGCCCATGATAAAATAAGAAGAGAATTTCTCATTTTCACAAACTTCAAAAATGACACAAGTTTAATTCAAGTCATTTTTCATGTAGTTCATATTTAATTATCTTGGGCTGGTAGAAAGAAGATATTAGTTCATAAGTCTTTGAAAATACAAAAACAAAAATTAACCTTACACTTAAGTTCTATTAAACCATCTCATACATCAACAGAAATTTTCTGTGTACATAAAAATATAAATATGGCATGTGTGACATTTTGGAGTATCCTTAGAGAGACATTGATTTGTAATTCAGATCACATAGTATCTTTGATTTCTCCCACTTGTCTATACCCTTTCTCCACCCCTTCCCCCAAACAAAACACAAAAGCTTTATCTGCAATGGATGGAGAGCAACCCAGGAATCTGTGCAGAGACTATCCATCACATTTCTGTCTTAATTGAATGACACCAGAATGAGATCAATAAAATGTAACAAGAGACAGCTTTGCATTTCCACACTCACTTATTCCCCCTCTCCATTACTCTCAGTCACTACCGTGACCAGAAAGCCCAAGTACAGAACATGAACCCTGCTGCCAGACAAGCTGTTAGGATATGAATAAACTTGTCAGGAAAACAACACAACTTATAACTGTTAGGAAGGAGCTGTGGGAACAAAAGGTTATTAAAGGAGTATTGAATAGTCTTCTTAAAAAAAAGCAATTTCATAGATGTTTTCTCTCTCCTAAATAACCTCCTCCAATGCACTACTTCAGTTAAATAATCTCAACAGCTCCCCCCATGCCCCCAAGATTTCTTGAGACTGCATCAATGACTGACTCAAATACAGATGTGGTGACGTTTCAGTTCAAACCTGCAGGTCCTACAATAAATGCAATAAGTGTGGGGCAGCCGTGATGTGTGTATGTCCAAGGTTCCCAAGATCTTGAATGCATTATTGATAACTTCATCACTTTGCTAAAAGCAAAGGCTGATATTGTTTTAATCTCAACCTTCTCCTGAAGAGCCCTGGCTTTGGCTAGGAATCGATCACAGGAAGAAGTAAACCAAAGAGCAAAACTGCACATGTAAAAATCAACATTAAGAATTCCTTGCATTCACTATGAGTACGTTAACCAAAATTATATGCCTTGCTTTTGTGTTTTCATACCGTTGACATTTACAATGTCATCATACTCTAGGCTGTATATTCACTTAACACTCCATATTTGAGCTTGTTAGAAGTTATCCGTGGACAGAAATTAGTCTTTATTGTAGTTTTCAAGTAATAGTCTTTTTTATTCTAGTAAACTATTTCTATATCATTTTGAAATTTAATTAGCTTCTTTATAATGCTATATAACTCTTCATGGAAAAATACATAAGTATAATGATCTGCAAAATGTTACTTTTCCTATTTAAAACAATCAAGACTACAGCACACATTAGTGTCATGTTCTTTTTAAATGTTAGATATTGTTTTAAATTAATTTCAAACATGATATATTGAATAATATGACAAGCTACAAAGTTCACTTCTCATCACCCATAGTTTGAAGAGAGAATTGGAAGATCTATTCAAGGCATGACTTCAATTCAAATACAGTGTTTGTTATGCTCATACTTGGAGAGAAAGTCTAAAGTAGACTATACTTGCTATCAAAATAAGAGAACATTTCTTAGAAGTAGATGGCTGATTGATTTTCAAAACAAACCCTAGTCTCAGGGAACTACTGGATTCCACAGCAAATGAGCTTGCAATTCAACCATTATTTATGTATAAAAAAATAGTCATGTGGCATGAAAGACAAACATATCTAGTTAACCTGCAGATGCTGGTCACTTGAAGCAGCAGATAATGGCTCCTGCCCAGGTAAAACATATGGCATGCATTAGTGGACTTGTTTCAGTTACCACTTACTGGCTGAGGCCTATATTTGTTGTCACATAAATTTGCCCAAGTTGCAGATTTGACATTGTCTAAAACAGAATTAAGGCATCAGAAAAGGTGATATAATAATAATAAAAAAAGAATAGCATGAGTCTAAGCCTCTACTGTGACACATAAAATAATTCTTAGTGCATTATAAAATATGTAAAAATGGGAACATTCCAAGGCTTGTCACACCATTTTACTATGGTTTATGCTTTTATGCAGTCATTGCCCACTTTCCCAAGGACTGCAGGGGCTTAACCTCTGGGAAAAGATAAGTTTCACAGAATGTGGAACTCATTTGTGTAACATAAACTAAAACTAGCTTGAAATAAATATATTCTACCTCTGATCATTTTTTTAAAATTTCTGCTTGCCTAGTTCCTGAGCAGTCTAGCTAGCAGTACCAGAGTCAGAATATTTCTGCTTTACACAGGCACACCACTGGAGGAAAAAAAGCATGAAAATATAAAAATGATATCAGAATTTCATAACACAAGAATAAGGTCTGTTCCTCCAAATGTGTGCATATCTCCCACTGGGGACATGGTTGACCTCAAGGATGCTATGGAAGTCAGAACCCAGGCTCTGGACACAACTGCTCCACAATGTGAGTTCACACAAAGAACATAGTCATAGTAGATGTTGGAGAGTGGTGGTGGTTGTTGTTATTATTGCGTGTGGGTTGCTCTTATTTTTTAAAATGAGACTATGGCTAATTAGGGGTGTTGGCAAAGTGTGATCTGATGAAGAAACTGATTACAATTATAAAAGATTTCTGGGGCCAACATAGTCAAAGACACTGACTGCTACTTGTGCTGTCCCAGTGGTGTCTATATGGTTGTCAAGTATGATTATGTGAGAAGCAGAGTGGATTTTTTCCTACAGGATTCAAATGACCATGGATGCGGCTCATAGCTTTATCAGAGTTCTGTTTCTATTCTAGTGTTTTCCTTGAACAGTTAGAATTCTCAAGAAAGAAAAAGTCTATCTTATTTTACTCCTCAGAGTTTATGACATGGCAGAAAGAATAAGAGAGAAAAATTATCCTCTCTACGTCAATTTTATAATACTTTTTTTCATCTTAAAACCTGAAATCAGTCTCAAAGTTATTCACATTTTTACATTCTACATATATGAAACTGACCAAAAACTGAATATATGAAGTGAAAAAACAAGTAATATATACACCAATAAGATGAGTAAAACACAAACTGATTTTTACTTTGAGAAATTTATTTTCTAGAGCACAAAAAAAAATAAAATGAAACAAAATAAAACAAAGAGAAAAATAATCTTTGTTTAATCCAATAGAGTAAGCTACTGAAATGCAACAGCTAAACATGGTTCAAGTTTGAGTTTTGTCCCCTCAAGAGTACTCCTCATTTAAGAGATGCGCACTTATTACAACATGCTACAAAAGAGACTGAGCGGGTATTCAAGTAACTGCTATATTCAAAAGATTCTTTTCCAAGGAAACAACTGTGGATTTTTATACTAATTTTTGCTTTGCTATGGGCATTCTAAAATGACAGAAAGATTCTCATTTGTACTCCCCCAACCCCACTGAAAGCTATTGAATTTTCTGGTTTTGTACAGTGTAGAACAATCGTGCAATAATAAAACATTTCAACTTTGTACAAAAGGTGAAGCTTTCCATTTGAAGTTGTTCTTGAAGAGAAAAAAAAATAAAGAAAATGAGCTGACAGCTTTAGAAAATTCAAACAATTCCCCTTGCCAAGATACGTATTTCATGAGTTTTCTCTAATTTCAGATTTGGTGCATATGTTTCATGCTAACAATGAATGCTTTCAGTTTCAAAGTTCGGTTTCTTCTCTCCCTGCTCAAACCAATCTTCACCTTTTAATAGGCAATTATTTTCGTAATCACTCTGTAAAAACTTTTTTTCAGAATGATCGTGAGACACTCAGTACTAAGTTATCCATTATGGATGCATTTAAAACAAACTGAGTGGGTTGTAAACTGCAAATTGGCACTTGATTGGTAAAAGTCTCTTAGATTAAGGAAAAGCAACAAGAAAACTATACTTCAAAGTATTACAAAACTTTTTAACTTACAAAGTCATAAAAATCATACGAAAATCAGTTGAGAAGAATTCTTCAAAGCACAATATTATCAAAATGATATTGTCTATGACTTTAATGGGATGTCAAATGTTAAAATATTTTCTTCCATAGATAATTGTCATTTCAAAAATACAATATTCAACATTTCTTCTCTACAACCTATATAAAATAAATGGATACAAATTTTTCTGAGAAAAATATACCAAATTTTATAATCTCAACTGTTTGTATATATACTTCGAATTGTTCCTCCAAAATAATACTATGTGGCAATCCCCAGGAAAACAAAAACAAAAACAGAAAAACAAGAGTTCATAATAGACAATCATTTATGATAAATAATTTAACTAACAGGAGTTAAGAGAAAGACAATCTCATTCAGCCATGTGACATCTCACAACAATGCTTTTAACAATACCAATTTCAGTGTTGTCTACACAGATAGAATAATGAAAATTCATAAGGCTAAGTAGTTGAAATTTATAATTGTCATATTTTAAAGGTGATTCCAATAGGATTCTATTCAAATTAAGGAAAACATTGATACTTCATGAAACCAACTAAATATACAATAAAAGCTTCCTTCAATGTCAATGTTTTAAAGTTAACTTATAACAGACTGTTTAAAAGATGTGTTTAATTATTAATAGAAACATTTTATCTTATAGATTTCTTTAAAAGTTGCACTCAATATTATCCACCACTGACTCAATATAGAAGGTAAAATACAGAGCATAACCGAGCCAACAATGCAAACACCCTAATTAGTATCATGCTATAGAAAAACAATGAAGTGATTTTGTCACCAATTACTGACAATTAGCCTAAGTACAACAGTTAATTTCATGGAAATAAAACCACTATAAAATGAAAGGAAAAAACCCTATCATAATTAATGGCATTTGTCAGCATTCCTCAACTGGTTATTTCATTAATGAAGCTTAAAATTTTCAAGCTACTTGAACATCTAAAAACATGCAAACCTCAAGAATCTTAGTATCTAAATTTTCTATCTTTAATCATCTTTGGAAACAAGTAATTTAGCAATAGATTTCTATATATAATTTTTAATCCCCTTCATTTAAAAATAGCACACTTCTATGTGTTTGTTAAATAATGAAATGAAGCATATTAAAAAGCTTATGAGAGCTGTCACTATCCTGGAGTAAAACATCTAGGTAGAATGAACTGCTAGTAGCAGTAGAAATGTAATGTTAATAGTTCCTAGTTATCTCACTCCCAACTTCTCTCTCCACTCACTTTGGTTTATGGTTTTTTGAAGGGGACACTGAGGTCTATGCTCTGACCACAATGATGTCCACCCTGGAGATCTAATGTCAGTTTCATCTCCTGTAGTAACTCTGGTACAGGTTTCAAAGGCACACTGTCACCATGTATCACAAAGTCAAATCAAGCTTTAAATGTTTTCCCGGGTTCTACTAAAAGTAGAAAGGACTCATTTTGCAAGGTAACTATCCATAGACAAAGTAAAACTAATTCAAGGCCAGTCACTTCCAAAGCTAAACTTCAGAAACTGTAGCCTCATAATGTTTTTTCCCTAGCTCCAACAACTTCAGAAAACAAAACTTAAAACCTAATGAAACATCTCTATAGACTACTGCTTTATGGACAACGCATGGATTCTTAAACCTTGAAGCACACAAATAAACATTTTAGAGATTTTTGGCTATGCAGAGATAAGATCCTCTCTGGGGAGATGACTAGAAACTGCTGGGCTCCTTTGTGCAGACTCCTGGAATGTGCTTGCTTTTCATTTCTTTCTTTGTGTCTGGCACACTGGCCTCACAGGCAGTGTCTTAAGCCATGCAGGGTCAGGGCAAACAGAGAACTGCATTCATGGACAGATCAAGTTTATGTGAGAATCTGCTCCTCCGCTGCCCTCAATCTCCATATGAATTGTTAATAAAATCTCAGCCTGAAAGCTCACCACCCCAACAGTGGGGAAGTCATGCAGAGAATCCTCTGGTTCAGAGAAACAAGATTTCTTTATCTTTTTCATCCTTCGCCAGCATTCGTGGGAAATCTGCCATGTAACCTCCTCCTGAACCAACCCACAGACCAATCCCCCCCAGGCCCCACAACACCCCGCTCCTCTCTCCAACTCTTTGGGTCGCACCTGATCATCAGGAAAAGCAGGGAGACCAAAGACAAAAGAAACGTTCTGACATCCACAGCAAATCTACAACATCAACTTTGCCTCTGCAGTACTTTGCTGCTGTAAAGACCTTCAGGCAAAAAGGAAACATCAATGCTTAGTTTTTCCCAGTTTGTGTCAAACAGCTGGAAAGGCTTTCCCATATTTTTATGACACCACATGAACTAGAGAGGCACAGATATAATAAAAGGTTATATAGAAAGCGAAGAGCAGAGTCCTACCCTAATTAACTTGATATCTTCATGCAAATACTGGACAGGAGCAAGACCCGATGCGTGTTGCAGGCAATCTTGCATGAATCTTCTAACCTTGCTACAGTATAGCTGGGCCTCTTGTTTCCTCTGCTTTTGCTCCTTGCAAACTGTTTTAATATCGAACGCTTTTCAGAGGGATGGGCTGATGAACGAAAACATGAATTTCCTGCTTGCCCTTTAAGGTGGGTTAAAGGGGGTGCTAGCAATCAATTACAGAACAAAAGAACAACAACAAAAAAATGACTTAACCTACAGAGTGAATGCATTACATTCTTTGCTGTCTATTTTTTTAAAACTAAGAGCTCATTTGTATTTACTTTTATTTTGATAGCAAACAATACCCATTTTACTTTTTCAGAGATGAAAGTTTACCCAGTAGCTCTAGAAAGAAAATCCACTATTTTCAACTAAAAAAGTCTTTAAGTGCATTTTCTCTTCAACTTGATAATTTAACAAGGAGTAAAAAAGTTTCAAATTTGCTCTGCATTTATGCTTCAGATTTTCAAATTGCTTCAACACGTTCCTACTTTCAGAATGAGCAGTTACATTCTCCACTTTCATTAACATTCTGACCATATGAAATCTCTGTTTTCCCCCTTTTGTTTTGGTGAATAAAACAACAGTAAATTTTAAAATACCTATAATTGATTCCAAGTTATCTTTCATTAAACTTTTCTTTCTATAGCCTATAGCTGCATATGTTGCAGAAAGCTGAATAGTTTAAAACTAATACTTATAAATATAACTAAATAAATCTAACTTGACTAAAATATAACACAAAGAAAAAAGGCAAAGTAAAAAAAGTGTAAATGACTCCTTAAACATTCACATAATAAAGTTATTATATACTTCTTATTTCACTTAAGTTTTGTAAATAAAGTTGCTATTATAAATAACAGCATTTATTCTCCACTCACAGGTATCAATTTTAGTTTGTGAAACAAGGTTCAATAGTTAAAGAATTTTCTTACATAAAACTAACAAGTTTGACAAAATTTCAAAGCACAAGAAACTTAGCTTTATACTAAAAATTTCTCTGCTTCATGAAATTTTAAGCATTAAGATTTAGAAAGACATTAAATGTACATTGAAAATACAATTGTAATATAAACTTCAATATTATTCTTTAGCATTGATGTAAATTATTATTATAATGAACATGCATTATACTGCTCCTGGAAACAGAAATTCCAGAGTTCCACAAAGATATCTAAATTGATATTTTAATATATAAAGTCAATAAATCAACAAATGTTAAAGACATTTGCAAAGTTATATGAAGTGCAAAAAGAGTCATTTTAAAAATAGTAAATAGCTAAAATGTTTTTGCTCTTATGTGTAATACTTAACCAATAATCTACTTTTATAGTAAAGAGTTTACCAGGTAACCAGAACTGTGGGGAATTCAATGATTTTATTTTTATGACTATTACTGAAATCTATTATCTCAAAACTTCAATGTGATGTTTTACTTTCACCAATTGCCAGAGTAATCACAGTATTCTATCCCAGCATCACTATTACCAAATCTCAAGTCCTATTGTGATGGGTATTTTCTGAGAAGCAGAAGTTAATGGTTGTGTCAATTACTTGAAGAGTTTGCTTTTCAATACATGTGTTTTCAAAATCGTAGCACAGTTCTAGAGTAGTGGTTTCCATAGCTTTTTCACACCCTGACGAATACAGTATGTCCCATTGATTTCTGTGGGGACCATAACAGCATGAAAGAGGAGGCCAGGTTAGGCATGAATGTTACTGGAAGCCTTCGGAGGTGGCGACCAATAGTATTTCCCTGCCTGAAACCCTGTGGACTACAGAGAGAACCTGTTTCCCCAAAATAGCCCAGAGGTGACAAAGAGATGAAGCAATGGAGAACTCTAATCTAAACACGTGCTTTTGCACTGAGAATATAGATATCAATGTGGTTCCATGATGTGAGGTTTAATGAGGATTTTAGGAAAGCTGCAAAAAACCTAGAGACAAGTCAAAGCTCCCACATTATTATAGAGCAAATGTTGTGCCCCATAAAATATATATAAAATATATAGGTTGAACCCCTAACCCCCAGTGTGGCTATCAGCAGGAATGGACCCTTTAGGCAGTTAATTAAGGTTAAATGTGGTCACAGAGTTGGGATTTCCATCTAATTGTACTGGTGTCCTTATAAGACACCGGAGAACTTACTGCTCCTTCCCACACACGTGGGATAAGAAAAAGCTAAGTGTGGAGGAAAAGAGAAAAAAGCTGTGCACAAGCCAGGAAGAGATCCATCACCACAAATGAAAGGCCTCGATCATGAACTTTTAGCTTCAAGAACAATGAGAAAATAATTTCTGTTTTTTAAGCCACCCAATCGATGGTATTTCATAAAGTAGCCAAATTGGACTGATTTTAATGTGTGTTAAAATTGGCAATAACAAAAGAAAATTGGAATGAATCCAAACCTGTGTTCTATGAATATTTCTATTTTATCTACTACTACTATGTACCTGGCAAGCTAAGTGAAATGAATGAATCCCAATCTTTATCTCTGCTTCTTATATAAAATGTTTTGGAACCTACTGCTGGATAGGTTATTGATCTGTCTTTGAACTATTGATTACATACTTAAACCAGAGAGTATAATATGATAATGTCTCTTATAGTTATTTTCCTACAAAATATCTCACTGAGAAAAAACTGTAGTATAATGATGAAGAGCATAGATTTTGGATTAAAGGTCTAGAGATGCAGATTGAGCTTCAGTTACTGACCTGTTCTTTGATTTTATGTGCCCTTTGGCCTATAGCATCCTTCATTTTCTAAACTATAAAATGGGAATAATGTTTTGGGCATCAAATATTATAAGTTGCAAATGCTGCAGATAAAGCAGTTTAATTCTTGATTAGGACCACCTTCATTACCTTCATCACACTTTCTGGACTCCATAAATTTCTATTGTTTAGTTGAATCGTGGCACCGAATTTCTATATATTAGGATTCACATAATCTTAATGCCTGGAATGATTTTTCATAGAGTACTTTTTAAAAAATATATTGTCTGAAAACTTCCTCAAAGCTCTGTAGAAGTATCAGGCAAGATGGTAATTCCAGCCCTCTGGAAGGCTGAGGAAGGAGAATCAGAAGTTCAAACCCAGCCTGGGCAAGTTAGCCACTTAGTGAGTGAGATCTTTTCTCAAAACAAAAACAAAACAAAACAGAACAAAGCAAAACAAAAACCTGAAGATATAGCTCAGTATGAAAGCCCTATGTCCAATCCCCAGAACCATGGGGGGAGAGGAGAAAAGCTCTGTATGAGAAATAGCAATAGCTTGATCTGATTTTAAGGTATATTAAGGTATTTCCAAGGACTCTGTTCATTATATACTACTTTAAAATTAACCTGTATAAATCCTCTTACATCACACCATAAAAGCTGTGTGTTTCCACACCAGATTTTTGCCTAGCTTCAGGCATCTAAATGATTACGTGCATTATTTGACTGACATTCTCTCACTTTTATTTTCCTTATTTTTTCCTTTTATTTTTTATTTTGCTATTTAAATACATTTTTATTAGTATATGCTTATAATACATAAAGAACATATTAATTGTGGGTATTAGTATATATATATAATATGTTTCATTTCTCTTTGTGCTGTTTTTTAAGGAAAGTTTAAATTTGGAAAGAGAGCTCAGTATTCAGGAAGACAGATTCAGAAGGTGACAGGTAGTTTAATAGGACTCTGGAACTAACTGACGAAGTTTAAAGGCGATATTTTGGCAGACCCTAAGTATCAATAAATATAAAACTATGGGACTTGAAACAAATACATTAAAATTGAATTGGTAAAGTAAGTTCACTTTTAAAGATTTTTTAAAAGAAAACTATAAAAAATTTATTCAGGTAGTTGACTATGTTATTCTGGTATGTTAAACCTTATGTTTTGTTTTTTTTTTTTTTTGATGGTCCAATATGGTAATGGGAAAGAATATACTTTTCTTAAAAATAGATGTTTAGGAAACAGTAAGAATGCTTAGATTAAAAATTTAAAAGTTTATTTGAGTCATTAACATTATGCTGTTATGGAAACATTCATAGTCATGAAAAATGTGAGTACATCTGTGGGTTTTGTGTAATATTTCAAAGCCATTAAAGCACTCCACTGAGACATAACAGGAAATTCTATCTCTAGCCTTATCTCTGTCTTCCCAAGTATTACATATTGCTTTCACGGCTGCAGTGAAGATTTTACAAGTTTGCTCCACTGTTGAAATTAAATGAAATTGAATAGAAATTCTTACTGGGTTAAATTACACAACTTAGTTCTATTAAGCATCACACTACTAACACCAGCAAACCATTGAATGACTTGAAAATGATGTACATATGAAAATCTACATAGCTTTTATACAGATCAAATGCACCAGCAATTCTTGTTCTTGAAGATTTAAGAGTGTTTTAATCCTCCCAAGGCCTATGTATTATCAACGCCAACATTTGGCCATCAAAAACTAACTGGAACAAGCCCTTGGGAGGCTGAATGAAGCAGGAGGATCACTGTGAGTTCGAGGTCAGCCTATGCTACACAGTTAATTCAAGGCCAGTCTGAACTACACAGTGAGACCCTGTATCAAAACAAATCTAACTGGGATATTTTTGTCACCTATCATATTTTAAACTTATAAAATAGGATTTAGCACTATATACTCTTTGTGTTGTTCAATATAGAAGCCAGTAGTCACAGTTATATATTGAATACAATGTGTGATCAAAACATATTGAGGGTTTTAAACTTTTTTAAAAAAAATTATAGTAGAAGACACATAGGCATTAGTGCCCCTGAAAATACTCCCTTTTGCTTCAAGCATCATTATCTGATCATTCGTGCCTCTTTCTGAAGCAATTTTGTAAGTTCTCTTTCATGTCTTACAAGTTACATATGATCAAAACTACGCCAGAGGCTGCTGCCATGAGCCATCCAACAGGAAAGCAGGTTTCTAAAGCCATTATGAGCACCATCATCTACCTTATTCATTGGCTCTTGTAGTCTTTCTCTTCTCTTCCCCAAACTCAAAATGACCATGACATAAGAAAATTTAATTTACAGATTGCTATGATTTACATCCCTTCCAAAATAAACGTGCTGAAAAGTAATAGCCAGTGTGATGATGGTAAGAATGGGGGTCTTTTAGAGATGATCAGGTTACGAGGACTCCTCTTCATGAATGAGGTTAAGGTCCTTACAAAAAAGACTTCAGGAAGCATTTGGTTTCCTTCATCGTCATCTTTTCTCAGTGTGAGGAAACAATCGTGGAGGTTCAAATGCTAAGAACTTTTAGGACAGGTTTCTATTTGAAGATGAAATGTTAATATGTTTTATCATCATCTGGAGAATGCAAAACAAGAATTAGATTTGCCCTGCCAAATAGTTTATGTTCTAGATTGAACTATGAGAGGTCAGGCATTGGAGTTAGGAGGAAAACAGCATAAAATACAGTCCTCAAAGAAACTGTAGTATGTGGAGGCCAGGACCTGTCGTATTACCTTCTACAGCTGAATAAGGTGAGGACTTCGGGGTACCTCAAGAACTCAAGTAGTTATCACAGTGCCACATTTCTTTTAACTAAGATCTCCAGAATGTCATTCAAAATACCTGATAATCAGAATTTCAACAGCACAGTCATGTGTTAAGTCTATACAACCTTTAATTACTTTACATGAGCTTGCATTTAGTTCACACAACTAGTTATGTGAATCTAGAACTTACCTACCATACTGTTTATGAACCTGTAACAGCAATGAAAATAGTTCTGACACTATAAGGAAGTTATAAAGCTAATGATAATATATTTGAGATATTTGAAACAATGACTAACACAAAGTATATCTTCATTCAATGTCAGATTTCATATATCTATAGTATAGATTAATTTCATTCTGGGTGTTTGAAATTGCTAATTATGCACAAAGTCTTAATCCTTAGATATTTTCATCTGGTAATTATGCATTTGGCCCCTGCAGTTTTTAATGATCTGAATTCCATGGAATGTGATTCTCAGGTGACATAGAAACTGTATTCACAGTTGATGACAATGTCAGAGTAACATGTATCATCTATGATGGTACACATAATGAATAGACTGCATGACCTATAAAACTTCACAATTTTAAAGAAGAACTAAGTGGGAAACAAAAGATAGTAACCAATCTCTGTACCAGAGACTCCCAGTTCATGCACTGCAATGGGTAAGTTTCATGTCTTAGGGAGTATTCCCAAGACTTTTTTTTACAGTGTTGTAGACTAAAACACAAGTGTCCTCAGTCATCAATGTGGAATAAATTGTCCAAATTACACTTTCAATGGAAAATCCAATAAATGCCTAAGAGAATGAAGTCGTATACTCCCTGTCTTCATTTCTCAGAAGGTGTATTTTAAAACCCAAGAATATAAAATAACTGGATGACAATTTTTGATGCATTCTTCTTCAGG
The DNA here is from genome assembly GCA_004365215.1 of Cuniculus paca. Taxonomy (NCBI): domain Eukaryota; kingdom Metazoa; phylum Chordata; class Mammalia; order Rodentia; family Cuniculidae; genus Cuniculus; species Cuniculus paca. Next base: position 14,326 of record RJWT010000634.1, on the reverse strand, counting down.
CACATTATTGGTGAACACTAATTGAATTTCATAAAACAATCATAATTCCAATTAGAAAATTGATAATACTCTTTTCTTCTTTCACTTCTTGACTTTACTTGTGTCACTGTGAGAGGCAATGGAAACATTAGGATATTTTTAAAAGAAAATAATGTCCAAAAGTGGAAAATGAGATGGGCTGGAGGCACACACCTGTCATTCCAGCACTCAGCAGGCTGAGGCAGAAGGCTTGCTGTGAGCTCAAGGCCAACCTGGGGTACAAAGTGAGTTCAAAGCCAGCCTGAACTATATATAAAACCCTGTCTCAAAAAGACCAAAAAAATAAAATAAAATAAAATAAGGTACATGAGATCTTTAATTTCTCAGTAACTTCCTAATATTCAGTAACTGAATGAACTCAGCACACTCTAGTTGTTTTGTACGATAGAAATGAATGCAACCTTACAGGAAGCCCAACCATCTCCATGTGGTACTATCATAGGCTGAAGTTGTGACTTTATTATGAAACTCATCACTGCTTTCTAAAGATGTGACTGGTGTCATCATTAACCTTCCATTTCCCTTTACTAGAATCATCAGGAGATTCCTGATCCTAATTTCAATCAAAGGCATTCATCATTTGTGAGACTGGTTCTTAGTTTCACGGATACTGTAATTCTGTAATATTAAATATTCTTTGTTGCGTTGACCCCTAGAAATTTGAAACTAAAACTTTAACTCATCACAATTTTTGCAAGAGTATTTATCATTATATTTTTAGCATCTTTCTTAGGACTTTTATTTTATTTCTGTGGCTGTTGTTTTATACCTCGATCTTTAATTTCAGTTCATTCCCTATGCCTGTGCCCGAGCAAAGTGAAGAATGAACAAATAAATACAAGAACAGATTTGTTCAAGTTTACATGGCAAATCTATGCCCAAATTGCAAGTATTTTGTCTCCAACTCATATGCTTATCTCTGCTCTGCGTTGTTCAGCATACCTACTTAAAAATGAACAGAATTTGCACTATACCATTGAGGGTTTATAAAAATGACTTATTCTGTATCAAAAAGAAAACTCGGTTCTAAAGGAAATTACTTTTTAAATTTGTTGTCTTACTTGAAAGCAACATGTGTCTACTACTGATGATAGATATAGAGTATCTATCATTGATCTATCAAGATGTTTTTAAAATGGCGTAAAAGAAAAATTTAAAGGTTCTGCTTCAAACTTTATTTGATAATTTCCAACAAAGTTTCGCAGTGATACACAAGGGATGGAAGAATGGGAGGCAGAGTGGGAAGAGGGTGGGAAATTTTACCTCAGCCAATCGTGAGCTAAGGTAAACCTCTTGCTATTGAGAAATCTACCACACTAGGTAATGGCTCTCAGTCATAAAAGCAACATAACATTATAAAGAAAAAATTATAATCATTCTCTATGGCAGAACAAAAAAAGACCATGGAAAGATTTTCTTGAACCAATAGGGAGTTTGAGAAAATATGGCATAGACAGCTACCGAATTTCAAAGCACTATTAAAAATCTTTAATTATTAGAGACAATAAACTTTTCCCAATTATGTTATTAAAATACCTATTTCAGAGGGAAAAAAAGAAAAAGAAACAATAACCACCAAAGTTAAAGTCATAAAAAGGACTGTGCTCTAGTTGAGGGACCATTTTGTAAAACATTGGAAGCATCCTATTTAATACTGAGTGAAAAAAAAAACTTTTTGTAATTTGATGAATGAATAATTAATACAACTAGTTAACGTTTTACAGTGTTCTTTGTATCTGTCATTGTATCAGTTGTATTATCTGTAGTCTCAAACCTAAAAGGCAGTAATATAATTACTCTCACTTTTACAGATGAATAAACGAAGGCTTAGAAAGATTAAGTACCTTCTTCAAGGTTATAAAGCCAATCAGTTTTGGTTGGTTTACCTCCAAACACGAGACTCTGAAGCCCTATCGTATATTGACATCTGTGCTTGCATATGGTACCTATATCATATGATGGGAGGTAGTTTTTATAAGGAACTCCACTAATATTCCTAAAATCCTTCTTCCAAACACTGAAGATTTTAAGGCTATATACAATGAAAATGATTAAAATCTAAAATATTTCTACTGGAGTCCACAATTAATTCTTTGGTTTCAGATTAAGTAAATCTTTATAATTCTGTGAAACATAAGACATACAGCAAAAAGAAACACTATCTTTATCTAAACTATAACTCATTTTCTGAACAGGTTAACAAACTGAAAGAGGCTTCAAAGTCCACATTTGCAAAGTCGATCTATTACAGTATATCTAGATAATACTATAGTGTTATACTTGACACATTTTCATATAAGCACTGCCAGGAGACTACAGCATTTTTAAAAGGTAGAAATCAAACTGGAAACCCTGGGAAAAGAGAATTTTATGAGCAATCCATAAAATTCAAGTTTACAAGAGAGCTGGAATATATATATGCTATGATAACTTGATCATGCATAAAAAGAGTGACACACTCAGCAGCTCACATTACCTTAATTAAAAACCTGCTTAGGGTTACTTTAGGTTAGAGAAAAGCACAGAAATAGAAGTCACAAGAGAAGATTTACATTTCTGGTATCACCACTAACAAGAACCTTGCATAATATAAATATTGGTTTATTTCCATGTCAGAAAGTAATCAATATAAACTAAATGTGAGATGTATAGTGCTTGTATTAGATGGAGGCAATTGCATTAACCATTCATAAAATTCCTTTCAGGGCTGACTCAGTAGTTCCCATTCAATGATTTCCATAAACGTATGAAATTTTCTCTCAAATGAATTCATGCATATAGCAATAAAATATATCTTACATAAAAAACACACAAAGAGTCTCCTGGTGAGATCTGTTGTATAAATTATTAGAGAAAATGCCATAGACATGCGCCTGGGGAAGGAATGTTGACTTAGGGAGTTAGATTCTGCACTTCTGCGTATGATCAGAATGTTACCCTGAAAAGCGAGAACTAGATGAGTGAGGAAGGAAAGGAAAACAGAAATAGATTTTGCTAGTGCATCCAGATTATGGAAATTACAACAGTCAGTCTTTACCCAGATTTACTGATAATCTAAAAACCTTACACTGAGATAAATGGTGCTTTATACTTTTTGCAATAATTTTATTAATTCTTGGACTCTTGTAACAACTATCAGGGTTGCAAAAGGCAAACAATATCATCATTTTACACTACGAACAAGCTCTAAGAAGCTCAAATGGCCCCCTAACTCGCAATGCAAATTTACAAATGGAAAGTGGAAACCATCAGACACACAATTGCTATTTCAAAGGCAGAACGCTCATTCTAATGATCCACTGTCCTGTAGACATACTCTAATGTAAAAAGCAGGAGAATTGGTAGTAGAAAATAGAGATTATATCAAAACTTTTCCACTTTGTGGTGTGTAATATTAAAATACTTTATTTTCAAGAAACCTATGGAGAATCCATAAGACTAAAATGTAACAGTCTGTATATCTGATAATAAAACAAAGTGGAATATGAACAATATATTATTTAACATTGATCTTAATTTAGAATTATGTCTTAATATACTATTATAATACTTTTTCAATTATACAATTAAGTTATAGTGGATTAAGAACAGGCCAGCTTCTTGTCTGCATAAAATTAGATAATAATGGACAATCCAGCATTGAACTCGATACATTTTCTGTATTTAAGTCAATTTCAAACTCAGCAAACACTTATGTCCCACGTGATAACACCCTGCCACCTGATATGACCTCTGCAAAATATTAGAACAAAGAAAATCACTCATAAAGTAACAATCCATTGATTTAAATCAGTTATAAAACTGCTCATTAGTACATGAGTATATGTATTTATATTTATACAGGTTAACCACAGCATGGAGCATTCCATGCAAACACTGAAGATGGTTATTTACAAAATTATTCTTCATTTATTTTACCAATTATATATCTAAATTGTAAAACTATTCTTTTATTTTGAATTCCACTCCAACATGTATGAAGTTAAGGAACTTTTGTGAGAATTAATTCTCTTACTCCTACTAATTCTATCAAGTCTACCATTAGTTCTCTGTAACATTAGAACATTTTGATAAAATAACATACTACATTCAAATGGAACGGAAATAGCACATATGATTAACTTTTTTCCCCCTCTTGGGAGTTCTGCTTATAAAATCAAATGAATTGAACTATTCTATATATGGCATTTACTTTTTAAAACAATACATCTTATAGAAGCTTACAAAGCTATCACAATTATAATGCAATTTACTTAGTCCATCAATATAAACATAATTTTATTGTTCAAAAGTTGACAGGAAAATTTGTCAGTTATTCCTAAAACTTAGCCTTACTATTTTACAGAAAGTTATGCCAGAACACAAGACAACATGACCAAAATTACCACATGTTTTCATAGACCATAGATATTGTGCTAATGAATTCCATCTTCATGGAAAATTCCATTTCACTTTATAAGGTTAAAATATATTTCCTAAAAGAATGAAAACATTATTGGGGTTGCTGACTAACAGGCAGAACATAGCTTCAAATTATGAAAGCAACTTGTACAAATCTCTTTTTTTTTTCTTGGAAATACTATTCTTTGTCAATAGTAGTTTCTACAATGATTTCTTTCTCTTAATTCTTAAGTAATTGCACTTTCTAAAATTAAGTAAATCCTGAAATGTACAAAGAAGCAAACAAGCCATTCAGATCATAGAAATTCTTACCATCCAGAACTGACCACCAATAATCTTTTAGTATTTCCTCTAAGAATAATCATTGTTTTCTTACTTTTTACTAGTACTTATGATATCTGTTAAGAATTTAAAAAGTGATCGTCAGGAATTAATAGGAAGTAGCAAGTGCAGCAACATAAATTTAAAGACCCAAAACCCTCATAAAGAAGTTACTACAAAAAAATATGAGGGACATTTCATTATAGACATTATTTTAGGCATAGATAGATAGATAGATAGATCGATCAATGAATGGTAAGTCATATTTTTATAAATATTTATTCATTTATTCATTATACATTGTTTTTAAAGTGTTTAATTTGATGGACTATAATAAAAGAGCAAAACTGAAGTGAAACTGCAAATGCTGATAAATTTCTATTATATCTTTATCAAAATTTTTATGACTTTTTCCACTTTTTATTTAAGAAGTTAGGAAAAATAGTAAGAAGTAAAATCAATATCATTTTTCTGAAACTACAGTCTGACTTACATACTGTGAAATAAAAAATCATTAGCCATTTATATGTCCCCATCTTACCACCTCCTTACTTCTTAATTTTTGAATTCAATGAATATTTATCTATGATTTTAGCACTTGGTCACTTTTAGATATTATTTTTGACATTTTACTATAATATTCTTGGTATTATAAAGTATTACTTTATATTTATAGGTACATACTTATTATGTGGTCTTACGTATTGATTAGTTTTATATTTCTTCTCACAAAGTTTACCATATTTTTTCACTGTTAATTTTGATTCAACCAGTAATTGAATTGATCTTATTGTCATAAGGGTTTTTTATATATACAAAAAATTATATGTATATACATAGTAAGTATAAGCTCATGTGACTTTGAAACACTCTCCAAATACTAACACAAGGGCATATGTAAAAATAGTGCTCCCAACTAATTCAGTTCTGTAAAATTCCTCTTAATACTTAATATAAAAATAATCTAGTTAAAGGATTATCTGTGCTGACAAGCTGATTTTAATTTTAATTATTTATTTGAAAATTAGTTAATAAGCTTTTTTAGAGAATAGTCTTTAAACCTAGCTGGCATAGATGCTCAAACTTCATTTCTAATCCAAAATGCCTTTGAATTAATAGAAGACATGCAACGAAATTACTATATCAAAATTAGGTATAATTAAGTCACAGATTTGCTTTACCATAGATGTACTATAGTTCAAGGTGACTAGAAGCATGACTAGAAATATGAATATATGAGAAATATACCAGAAAAACAAGAATATCATCCAAATAACCGCTTTCTTCATATGCAGACCGCGGATTTAACAGGTGACAAAGGCTGCTCCAGACAGAAACTATGTCTCAAATATAAAGTATTTACAAAGCCTGATTTGAAATGTCTAATACATTGGACTCCAGGTACTAAGTAATAAAAGAATTAGCTGTGACACTAGGATTCCTACTTAAATTTCACATCTTTGATTTTAAAATTATATATTCTAGGTTCAGATGATGTTGTAGCTTTGACAAACTTTATGACACACTCAGCTATTTGCCCAGTAACATGATAGTCACATTAAAGCTCAGGATGAAATAACATAGCAGACAAAATGGATAACCTGTGACAAAACAACTCATTGGGAAATGTCACATTGCACTTATGAATCACCTATCATCAGACATGCTTAAGACCCAGGAGGCTAGGGTATCACAGGGAGAACATTCCCAACCAAGAATAATTAGATTTTGCTGGAAGCAGCTTTCAGAATAAGCTTTCAGACAGTGACGATTAAAAGCAAAAGCTTACTATTAGATGTAGCATTACAAAACGGTCCCTTTCAGAGTAAATAATCATGAAAATGACACATACAAGTAAGAGATTTGGAAAATTTTTAGGATAATTGAAAAACATGCAATTTATCTATCCCTGTAATAACAGAACAGTAAATAAGTGAAATTCCATATTCGGATCATTAAAAATATGGAGCTGGGTGAGCACAATTATTTATGATTCTTCCTTCACAAGTGGTATTGGTTCCCAAAGGAGAGAGGCCATTGGTCCCCAACAGGACAAGAGGCAAAATCCACAAATCCAGCTTCACTTAATACATCTTCAAAATGTCAATAAGGGAGATTGCTGCCACATGCAATCATGTAATTCAGGAGTGTGTACTTAACACAGAGAAGCAAAGGTATGCACAAAATTTCCAACAGCAAAAGGGGGTGTAAAAAACTAGATCTTTGGATGGCAATGTGAAGAACTTGGTGCAAGGACAATTCACGCACACACACACACACACACACACACATTTACCATCCAATATTTTTAATAATGTTAATCTGGCCACTATTAAGAAATTGGTCAACTTATTATGTATGTTGTAAATGGCACATAGAACTGCCATTCCTTGTATGTTTTAATGTAGTTAGATTAAAAGAAGAAAAACTGAACACATTAATATTAAAGTATTGATGCTAACTTCATTATAAAGTAAACTGTAGTGAAAGGAATCTAGGAAATGTGTTAATAATTATCTTCTAAAAGATCTCACTATACCTACACACTTGGTTAGCAACAATATGTGTAACAGAGCAATTATAATTGTATTTCTAAATAGCTATTTTTTAAAATAAGAACAATGAAGATAGTCAAGATTAATACAATTATCAACATAAAATGATCTAAGGCAACAAAAAACTATGGTGGAATTTTTATGGAGAATTTGTTTCCAAGTAAAAACTCCATTAAAGACTGTGAAGATTATTTTTTTCAAGTGGAATCCTGAAAACAAATTTTAAAAAGAAATATAAAAATTTTTAATTTTTTCAAATTCTTTTCAATCATGAATAAAAAAATCTTTTCAAACATGATTAGATGATTAGTTGGTTAAGAAGTTACTTATTCATACTTGAATATATTTTTCTGACAAAAACTGTTCAATTCAGTTTTATAGTTTGATCAGTTAAATTAGAGGATATTTGTCATATGCTAATAGGTTCCTTTGCACTTTTTGTTAGCTTTCTTGGCTTTAAAGAATGTATTTAACTTCAATAACAATTTTGTAGCTTCAGAAATGAATACCTGCGCAAGAAGGAACCAACGATTGACCCTGTGGCTTATACAAAAGACTTTTATTTACCAACTCAGTAAATTCATTAATGTTTGTTTTGTTTCATTTGCCACATTTGTCCATGTGTTTGATAGGAGACATGGAAATTTGGTAACTTCACCAATATAATTGTCAATATACTTTATATTTATAGAGTAATTTACTGGTCAAGATACATTTAAAAAGTTTTTACTTACCTCGTTTAATATTCCTATTTTTGGTACACTACTTCTTTCTCTAAAAAATGTCTCTGAAACAGCAGTATCACCTTCGTAAATCAAGATTTATCCTTTTCTGCTCATACGAATTTATAATATAGATTTCTAATGTACAGAGACAATCAAATCAACTAGACAAGGCCATCTGGAATTTGGAGCTACCAAGTAAAAGAATAACAGTTAAATGTATTAGTCTAGCCCTCCGAATAGCATTTTCCCTCATGTCATCATGCTAAGTACTCAGGGATGTAGCCATCCCATAATTTGAGACATCTAAGCCTTCGGGCAAGTAGATAGAAAGCAAATGAAATTTAAAATACAGAAAATTGATTAGAAATGGAATTGAATTAACACCTAGAAATTAGATTGCTTATTTAATTATTTCATTTAGTTTTCATTTTCCTTCAATTACTTTGCAATCTTTTGTAATAAATGAAGCAAAATCATAGAGAGAAAAAGTTTAAGCCTTCTCTTTTTATAAAATTAGTCCATTGCATAAGTTAGAAATGTGAAAATGTCTGGAAAGCCATAAGCAATATGATTGCAGTTTGAAGACCCAGTTAAACTCAAGTGATTTTCTAATAACTCTGAATTTCTTCAATTGTTAGTTCAATGAAAATGCCAACTTATATAAAAATGTTTTTGAGGGAAATGTATTTTTAAAAATCAATATCAACTGAGATGTAAAATGCTATTATGAACACAAGTATAGTTCCAGCTCTTGGAACCCTTGTATTTAAAAATGTCTTTGTACTGAAAACGTTAACTACAAGGTTTTAAATATATATGACCATAGACAAATATAAATATATGTGTTGTCAGGGAATTGAAGTAGAAATAGTAAATGATATGCTGGGATTATCACATGCACTGTTAAGCAGTTGAAGAATGATGGTAGAGTATCAAAAATTACTACCACTGGATACTCTATTAATTGTAGGCAGTGAGTCATTTTAAATTGAATAAAAACATTTTTGGTTCCTAATGATAAAAAATGATAACCAAGATTTGGTTTATTCATTCTGAACTGAAAACCTAAAGAGACAGAGGTAGCCTACTCATTGTGTGTCCCAAATAAGTACTCTGAAGTAATTGTTAGAGAGGGCAGCCTCTGCAGGTACATACCTGCCATAGGAACACTGAGGTAAGGACCAAAATGCCATGTCATCACCACAGTGCCCACCTTCATTAAGTATACTGTCGTAGATTAACTAAAGGTCAACACTATGTCCAGCTGAACTGAATCAGCGCGATATTGGATGTGGAAGGTCCACCTGAAGATCGATACCAACAGCCTAAAAAGAGTACTGGTGGGGAACATGGTGTGCTGTCGAGTCTCCTGGAGAAGCTTGTCCTGCTGGCTTTCCTGGTAAGAGCTCAGCTGTTCTCATCATCAGAGGAGCTCGGACCTTGCTGGTGCTGAGGATGGCTGCAGTTCTTTTCAGGAGAGCTCTGGTCCTTACCTTGAGCGATGCTTTCTGGTTCTAATGCAGATCCCTCAGCCTGCTGGCACAGATCCTTCATCCGCTGGCGCAGACTTTCTAGCTCCCACCGCTGACCTTTGGCCTTCCCAGTGCAGATCCTTGATACGGACTTGCATAAGACATTGTCGTAGACTCTAGGCCTGCAGTTAGACTTCTCAAGAATATTGCCGAGGGCTCTAAGTCTTCAGCTGGACTCATGCAGGACATTGCCATGGAATCCAGGCCCTCAGTTAGACTCTTTGAGTCTCTAGTGTGTGGACAAATCTCCTGCACTCTTTTGCATTTGATTATTTGGGTGAATATTATAAAATAATCCTATAAATTGTGTCCTATATTAAATCTTTCCCTTATAAACCCTGACCGTAACAAATACAAAATTCCTAGAAGACAAGCTACTACTACTAGTGACTACTAGTGACTAACTCCATAGTTCATTGTTTCTTGTCCTTTTCTGATTCCACAGTTCTGAGAAACATGATGTACTTTGATCATCAAAAATTTAGCATCATTAGCAGTTTTTTAATTAGCATTACTCTACACTAGAAAATCTCCATGACATTGGTACTATAAACAAACTATGCCCCGGATGTCAATTGCTGCCCTAATGTGTGGGCTTCCCTTCCCATAGAGAAACCATCCTAGGCTCCTGTGTGTCACTAAGCAGGTCCAGCACATCATGGCAATATCAGTGAATAATTCAGTGCACTGATTGGTTGCATTTTTCACTTAATTCTGAATTCTTTCAAATTCTTATTTCTGTGTGTATTATCTACATTTTTATTCTCTATATAAAAATGATGTAACACTTGTTTTGTATTCTGTAACTTCTATAAAATGGCATAACAAGAATCCTCTACCACCATACTTCAATATATACTGGAGAAATTCAAAGATATTTTATTTAAAATCACACTATTAAGTAATATCCAACAATAAAAATTAACTGTCCAGTGTTATCCTCTATTCACTCCTTAAATAACTACACCATTTCACAACAAATAGTAGCAAATAGAATTTGCAAAACCGAGATCTAATTTTTCCTGACAATTCTTCTCAAAATTATATTTTATAATTCTTAAATGTAACTGTGAAGAAAAGAAACACTAAAACACTGGTAGAATATTTTTAATAAATACTTGCTACTTAATACTTGCTACTTAATTTAGCTTAATACAAAAGAATTTTTTTCTGGCTAACTAGAATATTTTTAAAAGAGTTTCTCTTATTTTAAAAATAAATCTTGCAACGGGGCATGGTGGTACATCCTTGTAATCCCAGCACTCTGGGACGCTAAGACAGGAGGAATGTAAGTTCAAATCTGGTCTAAGCAACTTCGTGAGACTCTTGGTCAAAAAAATTTTTTTACATGACTAGGGATGTGGCTTCATCCAGCAGCCCTGGAATATATATATTACATCAATGCCAATATTTAAATCACATACTCATTCACATAAAAATATCTAAAGGAAAAAAACATCAAATGGTAAAACCAGTTCATTTCTAGATGCTTTCTGATTTTAAGGAAATCTAAGAGCCCAAATATGATAGGGCATAATCAATGAATTCCATGTGCTATCAAGCCCTGAATAAAGCAAATTCTATTTATTTTTTAACTATCCAGATACACTATTACATTTGCAGTGAAAGATAATTAATATAAACAGATTTTTTTTCAAATGGAAAGGGGAACAGAGCTGGAGAGTGCAGGAAAGGATGGGAGGGAATTCAGATATTGATACTGAACATTTTATTTTTAGCCTCAGTGGTTAACACGCCCCAATGCAATGATAAAAAATTCAAATTCAAATTATTGTTCAAAGTCACATGATATGCCGTGCCTCTCAATGAATGATGTAATTCAACCAACAAGCTAATCATTTAAATTATTTTTATTCTTTTATCCTTTGGAGATCACTAAACATCTTTGAAGTTTATAATGGCTTCTCCTATGTCAATGAAGCTGATCTATTTGAATGGAAGCAAACCTAGAAAGCAGTGGATCCCTAAAGCATATCATAGATTAAATTTTAAATCTAATATCGCATTAAAGAAAAGAATATGTGAAAACAATGTTACAATTTTTGTTTGAGTGTATAATGTAAATTATTTTAATTTAGCTTCTAAAGTGATATTTTCACTATATATACATAAAATAGCTGTGAAATTCTATTGGAGGCTCAAATATTTTCATCCACTTTAGTTGTCACAATGAACATAAACTGATTCAATTTTAAAGATTATGAGATGTAATAATATGAATTTCAAAGGCACTGCACTGGAGACTAAATTGACATGTTTCAAATTGAACGGTATAGCAATTCATGTTAGAGCTAAAATAAAACAGCGCTTTTAATACATATCAGTGTTGAATCTGGTACACACAAGTCTTTCAAACTTCACAGATAATACTCCATAATTTTAATCATAACTTAAATAAACTAGAGCAACTGTTGAAACTCTCTGGTATTCTTAAAATTATCATTAAAAATTTCTGTAAAACATATCCTATGCAGTCTATTGCCTGTTGAAATTTTTATTAGAAAATAAGTTAAAAAAACAAGGTGTTATAAAATGACTTTTTACTTTTAATTGGCCATATATATGCAGAAGCCTATGGTGAACTTTATTTATGTTTACACTTCTTTTGCTTAATTTAGTTTTTCCTGTTGTTTTTATATCTTTGCATACATTCTTCTGTCATTTTGTTTAGCTAAGTTTGATGTCAAATCTATTATGAATTATTGTACAACTTTGTATGTAGATATACATCCATTCATGCCACCCACAGAAATATCCATATATATACACATATGATGCAAATATAAGAATGTGATATCACAGTCACATGTTACAGCATATGTCATACTAAAACTTTCATTGTCATCAAGCATATTTAACTTTACATGAGCCATATGGCACTGAGTACAATATTTTGAGTACTCTTAATAACCATTTTTAAAAATAAAAACTGTCTATTCAATATTTTGAAGTAAAGATTTCATTTTACTCTAAATTGCTGATACAACTTCATAAAAATACACGTTTTCCTCTATGTTATTTATAAGTAATTTTCAGTCATACCAACACAACCCATATAGCAGTAATAAGGGGAAAAGGCAATGATCAAATTGTAGTTAAATTCATGAAGGTTAATAGCTCTCTTACAAAATAAATAAAATAATTCCCAGTAAAGAACATCAATATGCAGTAAAATATAAATGTGAAGAAACATCCACAGATATGGAACTGTGTAGTTTCAAATTTATTAGTACTATATATTTTGGAATAACAAGCTCTTCAAGGTAAAAGTTTGGTTTATTTTTCTTTTTATGTTATACAAAGAATTTCATAAATAGCTCAGACTTTCTTGAAGCAATTTTAGTTCTCTGAAAAGTGTAGTGGAGTTTGGAAGAGTTCATAATTATGGAATAGAATTATCTCACCTATGTAAGATCGTTCTCATCTTAAAACTGCCACTATGAGGATATTAGAGGGTTAATGAAAGCATCTGCCTTTACCCCGTTACTCATTCCTTCTGGTTTAGTGAGATTTCTCCTGAAACAATGATTCCACAAATCTTTACAGTCAATAAAGACAGCCATAATATTGCAGACAATATTACATTTCTTCAACACACACCATGGCAGACAATGAGATCCTCAGTATTCTCCATAAGCTGTAAGATTGAGATCAGTTTAACAAAGCAGTCATTCCTCGGTCCTCAGTACTCTCATGGGTGCTTCTAACTCATCAGGCTGCTACACACTGTAGCGCAGTCTCAAGAGTTAATGCAACTCATAGTGGTTCCTTATGAGTCTAAGAAATGGCTTAACGTTAGTTGAAGAAGAACAGCTACGGCTGCAGTACTTCAGTGATGAGTTTTTAAAAGCATCAAAGAGCCTTTTTCAATTGTTGATTGAAATATATTTTAAAAATCCTTTCACTTGTGCGATGATAGGGTTCTTGTCTAGCTTCAGGGTATCACATAAGCTTCAAGTGAGAAAATCTGGAAACTCTAGATCACCAAATATATGTACTAGAAACTGATTCAAAAATAAGTTGTGTTGAAGTCTAGTGCGAATGACAATTATATAACATCTAATACTACTATATAAAACATTGCTTCATTTTGATGGAAACTTGGTGTAAATATCTGTATATATTACCTACACAGAGATACAGATATACAGTACAGTTATGAAGTAAGATGACAGAGTATTATGACAAAGAAATTTAACTCTTATGCTGGAAAATCTGAGCACCTAAATGACATACTATCTAACTGACTTATAGGTAAGACAATTTAAATCAATTATGTAAAAATAAATGACTTGAACAATGGAAAAAGAATATACCATGTTCCATTTTCTAATGTAACTATGGAAGTAGAAAATAGATTATGTGATTTATAAACTAGAGGTTTCTAAAATTGTTCTTAATGGTCTGTTGTGTTTTCCACAATTATTGAGTTTATTTTCCATTAAGACACTCTATGTGTATACTGTGACTTCCTCTAAACTCATTTTTTTTTAAATAATAAGGTTAGGATGCATGAGGCATACAGGTATGATGTATAACAAATTACTGCAATACATATTTAAGTATTTGACATTTGTATACTATAGTCATCAAATAATAGTGATGTATGCATCACACAAAATTATTTTTTAAAGTTTACAATGGAAAAATTTCTCAAGATTTGTGTTGTAAATTCTCCTCAAAACAAGTACCACCATTTGACATAACATGGGATAAATATATTTCTATAATC
>RJWT010000633.1:0-61438 GCA_004365215.1 Cuniculus paca | reverse complement strand
CATCGCCAGGGGAGAGACTGACCTTCAGTGCGGCTTTTGGTGTAAGTTCAAGCTAGTTATTTCTAAAGGAAGCATTCGTACTTCACTCCTTAATTTTCTTTATTTCTATAAATTGATCAACTATTCTTTCCTTCTAGAAACATAGCTTTGTTATGGATATTTTGATTGGGATGGCTTTGAATCAATTCCAATCAAAATAACAATAACATTCTCCATGGAAATGGAGAAAGCAATCCTAAAATTCATACCAAGCCAGAAGAGACCTAGAGCAATTCTGGGCAATAAGGGCAAGGGACAGGGCATCACAACCCCTGACTCACTCCGGATAGAATAGCTCCCATCAAGAAATCAAGCAATAATAAATGCTAGTGAGGCTGTGGTGATAAAGGGCACATTTGTCCACTCTTGGTGGGACCCTACGCTGATACAATTGCTATGGAAATCAGTATGGAGATTCTTCAAAAAACTAAAAGTAGAAATTCCATTTGACCCAGGTATTCTTCCAGGTATCTTCCCCAAAAAATTAAAGTCACATACCACAGTGATGTATGCTTACCCATATTTATTGCAGTGTAATTATTAATAGCTGAACCTTGGAAACAGCCTGTATGGCAGTCAAAGGATGAATTTATAAAAACTGAAGTATTTATACACAAAAGAGCACTACTTCACCACACAAAAGAGCACTACTTCACCACGCAAAAGAATAAACTTGAGATTTTTGTGGGAAATGGATGCATCTTGAGTATATAATATTAAATGAAATGTAAGATACACAAGCTTAACTATCTCATGAATTCTCTCTCTCTCTCTCTCACACACACACTCACATATATATATATATATATATATGCACATATATATACTGAAATTAAAGACATCATAGAAAAAAGGAGAAAGAAAAAAGTTATTAAATCAAGTGTGGTTGATGCATCTAAAAGTGTATTTTGACTTTGCAATTTTCTTACATGTTTTATATGTTCTTTGGCCTAACAGTCTGGTTTTCAATCCATATATACAATAACTAACTATAAAATCTTATAAAATAAATAAATGAATCTGATACTTCAAAAATGAAAAAGGGGTAGAGAGATGGGAGGAAAGAAGGAATTGAAATGTGTTATGGACACAAACCAATTTCCTGCCATGAATATAATCATTATGTACCGCAAGCAAGCACTATGAAAGTCAAAAAAGATATGTACTCTAATATTGATCTTTAAAAAAAGAAATAAAAACAAGTGTGAAAGTAAAAATGTGCCATATTCAGGTTGCTCCTGTGACCTCTAAATATATAACCTGTTGGTTTACATCCTCACTTACTTTAGAAGGAATTCATGACCATCAATCTGTAATATGTATGCTATCAAAAATTTTACATAGTATTTTAACATACAGATAGAAAGGTAAATAGATATAACTGACAAAATTATATTTAAATTTTTATGCACTTAATGATACTCAAAACATCAAAAATGTAGTTGAAAATACAGTATATGCATAATATTGATAGAGTCAGAAAGAAAATTATAAAATTATTTAGCATCATAAATGACATAAATTACATCTTAGAAATTAAACAAACCAGATTCTAGAATTAAGAATGTAGAAGACTGGACTATAAAAATAACTAGCTTGATTAAATGGAAGTTTTAATACTATGTTCAATATTTAATTAGAGTTTTGTTGCCGAATATTATTTAAAAAATCAAAGAGACAGTCCCTGTTTGATGATACAATTTTCACATTTAGAATATATGATTGCACAAAAACATGTACATAATATATTCAATAAATTACATGAATAATTCATCATCTTGTTTTTTTATACCAGGGATCGAACTCAAGACCTTGTGCTTGCCAAGCAGGTGCTTATGTGCTGAGCTAAACCTCTGGCCCTTGAATAATTTAATTCTCTATTAAAATTTTGTCCTAGGTGGATTTGCTCAATTGTAAGCTAATGTAACTATTGTGAGTACTTCCAAGTTAGACTGTGCTGAGCTATGATATTCAGCAAGGTAAGTGCATTAGATACATTTACTCAAACACGCCAATGTAGTAAAAAGAAAATGCTTTATTCTATAATTAAGTAGAAAACTTCAGAGTTTGAGTTACTCAGCTCATTTGTTTCCTGACTTCTTTATTTCAAGTTAAATACTCTTGAGGTAGGTCATACAATTCAGTGGCCTTTAAAGTAAAATTGAAATATTTGATTTTACTACTTTTCTTTATATCTTTTTTTCTCACCACATGCAGCCTATAAATGCCAGTAGAATTAATTGCCTAATTATAGGGAACAAAAACATTACCTTTTGAAAGATTTCAAATTTTTATATCCTGCTGTGGAGATTTCACTTGACTACCTGACCTATACAGGCTGTAGTTTTTAAAAAAGAACAAATAATCTATTTTGAATCACATTTTTAACTTGTAATGAGTGCACAAAGAGCGCTCTAAAATTTTAGGTCATTTTATATTTAAGGATTTAATCTGGAGCCATTTTAATATTTAATCTTTATCCATAACTATTATATGTACTATTTAATGAGCTCCATTAAATGCTTTAAGTTTTCTAGATACAATTTAATAGTATAGCAGAGAAGTAGGTGATATAAAAAATAATCATTTGCATTGGTTTATGGAACAGTGGCATCTATTTTCCTGCAAAAAGATTGGGTGAGTTTAACAGATTGCACACAGGAACTGTCCACCTGGGGAACATACATAACTTTTATTTCATGCTTTGAAGTAATTTATGGGATCTGCGCTTGTAAGTGTATCTTGTTCTAGAAAATGCTCTGTAGTACACATCCAAGGCAGTAGTTGTTTCAGGTACAGAAGCCCAAAGATCCCTTCAACCATTGTAGATAGTCCAGACATGCTCAAACATATCAAGTGAAATTTCAAGAGCCTCTACAGTAAATAAATTTGTGTGGAACACTAAGCAAAATGCCTGTTTAACAAAAGTGTCTGTTTGAAATTCTTATGAATTTCAGAGATATTTTTTGTAGAGGATTCCAGTCAAGGTAGGGCAATATTGAGGTAGCATTATAAATGAGCTTAAGTAAAATTTAAAATAAATAATGTGGCTTTTCTCCAGCTGTGTAAGTCATAAAATATTTTGGACTTGCTGTAACATAATAAATGATGGGAGTGTCAACAGAGATTTCTTGACAATACCAGGGATGGAGTATCCCTTAATCCATTCAATGATACCCAGATATTTTAATGAAGTAATGAGCCCTTTCACTTTGTTTGAAGCAACGATCCATTAATTTTCACTGAGCTTTGTGGACGCTTACATGTCCTGAATTAGTATGTGAAATTTGTCTTCTCAACATAGGATGTTACCAGTGAAATATCATATATGTGTTCTTAGAGACATTTGTATATGACATATACCTCTTGCCTTTCTAAAAGACAATACACAATATTAAGTATGTTGTAATGCTGATGTATAAACTATATAATATATATTATGTTAGTTTGAAAGTAAAGAAAAATTGTGATTGAGAAGCTGTTGAAATACACAATAAACAGAATATTAGTTGCTATATCTATGACTGTAAAATATTTACTAGATGCTGATTGGATTGTATAAAGTCAATTATTTTAATAATTCTGGGTATAGAAACCTTAATGAGTAAGGTTACAGCAGTAAGTCTGCAGTTGTCCATCAAGGGTTCGCTATTTCCAGGTTTAATTACAGGCCAAATAAAATTATTGAATGAAAAGATACAATATGGATAATAATTCATTCTCTGTGTAGCTCTTACATAAAGCATTTTAATGTTTGAAATCTGTGTTTCTCCTTTTACGTGGCCATAATAACTATTTTCACCAAAGAAGAGAATCCATGGTTTTCTAGGATTACAAGTAAGGAATCAATAAGATCAAAGGCAAAACTAAAAACATTACGAGCAAAAGAAACAATAGAGTGACCAGATCTTCAGCACAATGGGAGAAAATATTTTAAAACCGCTATCTCACAAAAAGTTATTAGAATACATGAAGACCTCAGAAAATTCAGTACAGAAAAATAAAGTCAATCAAAATAAATAAAATACCTAAAAAATCCCAGTATAAACAAAATAAAAGAAACCAATTTTAAAAATTAGAAGACCTAAGTAGACATTTCTCAAAGAAAGACATGAAAAGGTAAAAACTATATACAAAAATCTTAACATTGCTAATCTTCTGAGTAATACAAATCAAAATCACAGTGAGGTATCACTTCAACCCAGTAAAAATGGCTATTTGAAAAATAAAGATACTGGGCTGGAGATTTAGCTCAGTGGCCTAAGCGCCTGCCTGGTGAGCATAAGGTCATGAGTTCAATCCCCAGTGCCACAAAAACAAATAAATAAATAAATAAAGATACTTAGTTTTAAGACAATATGGAAAAAAGGGAATTCTTGTACACATCTGGATGGGAAACAAATTCATACAACAATGATAGAAAAGAACATGGAGATCTACAAAACTTAAAAAAAGAACTAGCATATCTCCAACAGCCCAAGTATTGCGTATATATCCAAAGAAAATGAAATCCATATGTCAAAGCAACATCTGCTCCCACGCAAATTGCAATATTTTTCACAATAATCAAGAATGGAAACAAACCTACATGTTCATCCGTGAAAAATATATAAATAACATGTCACAGTCATAAAATGAACAAAATCCTATCAATTATGCATGAATAGAAATGCATACCATTATGATAGATGAAGCAAGTCAGTCACAGTAAGTATCATATGATTTGATTCTCATGTAGAATCTAATATAGTTGATGACCTCATTCAGTTTAAGTGTTGAATTGTATCTATCAACAACTGGGAAGATGGTGGACAGAGGGCTGAGGAATCGTTGAAAAATAGGAACTTACATTCACATAGAATTTTCTGGTGTACTATTTCTTATGTGTATTTCAAAAGCTAGAAGAAAGAAGTTTGTTTTGAACATTACAAAATGAGAAATGAGATTTTCATGTTTACAAGTCATAAATTCATCAAAATATAACATGATATTCTGTAACTGTATAATGCTGTGTTTTTTGTGTAAGTTAAATGAATACATTTAAATTAATTTTTATATGTAAGTTAAGTAAATGCATTTAAATTAAAAAAGAAAAATCATAATATTGTGAGTCATTTATATTTACAGTTTTCTCAAAATAAATTTATCACATGCCTTAAATCAAGACACATATCTCTGCTTATGTCTTCACTGATTTATTTCTGACATCTCAGATACATTACTGCCTTTCCACACCTCAGTAAAATAGAGTGGGAAATTTATTATTTTTCCTAATGGAAAGTGTAGTTGAGAAAGCAAAGGAATTATACCTTTAAACCACCAAGCAACAACCAAAAAATAAATAGACAAATTATTTAATTAATTTACTAAATTAAAAAAGCAGAACAACAACACAACAAACCAAAACTCTCTCAATCTCAAATTCTATTCTCAGTGAAAGTCTCTATTGAAAATGAAGCTAAAATCATTGTTTCAGAAATATAGAAAAATTAATTAGCCGTAGTGATTGTTTACCACGATTGTCAACCAAACACTTCAGAGATTAGCGAAGCACTCTTCTGTGTGTGCTATGGGGTATTTCCAGAGGTGATTGGCATGTAGAACAGCAAACTGAGGAGAAGACCCACCCTGATTGTCAGGAGTACCATTCCAAGAGGCCTGAAACCCAGGTTTAGATAAAGAAAAGTAAAAGAAATATATTGGTCTGCTTTTTTTTTTTTTAGCATAAGTTTGCAGTACACAATGTTTATATTCCTGTGAAGAACTGATACATGTACATAGGAAATCTTAATTCTTTTATTTCATCACTTTTTCCCTTCCTACCCTCCCTCATTCATCTATCTCTTCTTCCCCTTTTTTGTACATGTTTACAATATGTAATGTTCACATTCTTTATGTAGTCGGCACATGTACATAACACATCTGCATTCCTCCCTTCATCGCTGTCTCTTTCTCTTCTTTTCCATCTCTTGATCCCATTACCCTTTGAAAAAGATCTATCTCCCTACTTCTTATCATACATCATTTTATTTGATTTTTATTTATAATTTGAGTTTCTCATGTAAGAGAAGGTATACAATATTTAACCTTGTGTGTCTGATTTATTTCACTTAACATTATGGTCTACAAATGACTCAAATATATCCTTTATGACTGAGTCATACCTAGCTAGCTAGCTAGCTAGATAGGCAGATATACAGATAGATAGAATTTTCTTTATCCATTCATCTATATAAAGACATGCAGGTTATTTCCAAGATTCAGCTACTGAGTGTTGTGCTGCTACAAATATGGATATGCATGTATCATGCCAATGTTTTTAATGCTTTAGGGACTATATTCATGAAGGATATAGCCTTTGAATGGATTTCTATTTTTTGTTTTTGAGGAATCTCTGTACTGGATTCCATAGTGGCTACATGAATTTACATTTCCACCAAAAATATAGAAATGTGCCTCTTTGCCAGAATCTTGCCAGCATTTGTTGATTTTTGGACTGTGGATAATAGGCAGTCTTTGAAGGAAAAAACTGGTAACCATCAATTTCACCTGTAGGAATCAAAATAAAAATCTGTTAACTTTACAATTAACAATGTTCTGTTTCAGAAGACTTTTAAAATGTTTTAACATTTTTAGATTCTAGTCTCTATAACAGCATTATGGCAGAGGCCTTGAAAAACTCATCTTTGCATGTTTATAAATTAATTTCAATTAATCGCAAATTTTTAATTTTTTCAATTTATTTTTAGGTTGACAAAAACATGATCATTGCACATATTTATGGAATACAAAGAAATGTTCAATATATATATAAATTTCATGTTTAAATCAAGTTAAATATATTTATTTCTTCAAACATTTATCTCTTTATGGTTAAATTTTTTAAAATTCCTTCTAACATTTTGAAATTCACAGTACATTATTGTTATCAATATTACCATATTGCACAACAAAAAACCGGAGTTTCACACTCCCGTATAACTTACCTTTTTCTTACCCCTTTCAATTTCAGCTCCCTAAGGTATTTTAACAGCTTCTTGGTATTACCATGTTTTGCACAAAGGAAGTATCTTTTAAGTGTTACCTTGAAGATATATATATAACATAAAGAACACCATGCCATAGAAATGACTCGCTCCTTAAAAAATTGTAACATTGTTTCCATGGAAAAAGAAAAGCCATTCAGAACTGTTACATACAAGCACATCTCTTTTAATTTCAAGAAACAAATACATTGCTTGGCAAGCGCGAGGTCATGAGTTCAATCCCTGGTGCTGCAAAAAAAAAAAAAAGAAAGAAAAAGAAAAAAGAAACAAATGCAGTGAGATCTCATTTCTGGATTCTCAAAAAGCTTCCATGATCTTTTTACAGTAGTATTAAAGTAGACAAAATATTAAATGGAATCTCATTTAAAGAAATGGCTCATGAAATTGTAACCCAACATGTTTTAGCTTACTTAACAGAGTGATCTACTTTACTGCTGAGTTATTTATTCGCTGTTATTTTGAGAAATTAAAGATAATCATTTTTACAAGTCGTGACAGTATGCCTCCAGATATAAATTATGCCTATTTGATAGGTTGCTTTTCAGTATAACCTGTTGTAAATTTTACTAGTTTTACAAGTAGAAATCTTAACATCAATAAATTTAAATATTGGCCTGTGAACTCACAAAATGATTATTTGGTTAATAACTACATTTCAGAATAACTCTGTAATTGCCATTTTAAAAGTATTTAGTTAATTGGATTTCAAACTAGAGTCAAGTAGAGCAGATTCTTAGCAATAAAACCAGGATTTTTATTATCTACTTTTGCTGAATGTATAACCAAGGGTTTCTAAAAAGTCTTCCCAATTTTAGAAATATACTCATGCAAAGAATAATGCATTATGGAAGGCAAGGTCTAATGCCTTTGAAAGCACAAACTAAGAATCTTGGGAAAAGTTTTAAAGAATGAACACTCTAAAATAAATCTGTCAGTGATGGAAGGGAGATTATTATAAAAGAACTAAAAATGTTTGGAACAGAGAATTGCTGAGGTTACAGGTGACATTCATTTCTACTCATTCAAATTGGAAGTTGGTCATTTAATAATCTCCTTGAAGAGATCCTGTCTGTTCTATCAAGTCGTAACTGAAGGGTGGCTGCCAAGGTCCGGGCAGTAATTCATCAAGACGTGACTGCTATTTCGATTACATGAGGAGAGCTTCACGAGTAGATGTATCGGACAAAACAACGTCTATTCTACTACAAAAAGACTTTCTATAAAATCTCAAAATGTTCTCATTTCATAAAAAGCTGAAGTTCAAATAGGTACTATGCATCTATTATGTGTTACATACCTCGAAGAAGGAGCATGATTGGATCTCATGAATTTTTTCTGAAGTTAAGTGTTTGGTGCTAATATTGAGCAGGTTAATATTAATACATTTGTTAAATTCTTTAAACTTTAGCGTTCATTGTTTAGGCATGCTTCTTTCTCTAACCATATCCTTGAAAAATAATAATTAAATGGTAATCGGAACTCTTTTTTGGTAACAATGGTTCTCAAATCAGAATACTCTGAAGGGATTTTCAAAATATAAATCACTAAGCCCACACCTAGAGGTTCTGATAAAAGCAATAACAGATGGAATCTGGTAATTTTTATTTTTAACCATGTTACAAAGCTATGATGTTTGAAGAAACACCATTTGAACACCACTGCTTCATGGCAAAGTATTATGTTGGGAAATACAAGAAATTTTATATCGTAGAGATGTATTATTGAAGTAAGGACAGAGAAAATAACCTTCAATATATATGAAAACTCTATTTTAATTTCCAAAACTCCTGTAAAAATTACAGTATTCTCGGGATGCATGATAAGCACAGAGTTAAAGTCTACTAAATAAAAAACAAATATTGGAAATATAATTAAGACACATGAAATACTGTTATGGTGATAACATTTATGTATTCTGTGAAAATATTGCTTAGAAATGAATGTTAACTCTATAAGATTTATGTGGGAATCTTGGGAACCTGTGACATTGTATATTTTTAAAATAAGAATTTATTTCAATGGTGAAAATAAATTAAAACAAATAACTTGAACCAGAAATTGGTTCAAAATGTGGCACAAATGTCATTTGACATACTCTAAGTATAAAGACAGTAATTTAATTGTTTACTTGGTGCTGATAGAATTATAAGAATCAGGGTGATTCAGTAGATATATGAGTAAAAAAATCAGTTACACTATTGCTTATTTTCTTTTTCTAATTACTAAGTGCCTAAGCTACTTTGAGTGATTTGTCAAATAAAAGTGTTTTAAGGGGTTAAAATGCTTTGAGTGTTGATATGAAATACCAGTATGATATTTGATTAAGTTATGTTTGAGATGTGTAATTATTAATAAAACTATGAATCTTTTTTCATGACCGATGAGTACTTATTTGAATAGTTCAACACTTTTCCCCAAAGATATTAATGTAAGTGTGACACTAGGAGGAAAATGGTAGGTTAATATTTTTATGGAATAGCTAAAGAAAAATTTTTATAGACAATGTGGTAATTAATATACTATGTCACTTAAACAACTTTTAAAAAAATATTTCAGTTAAAATTGTATTTATTTGAGTAAATGTATATTTAAGTTTTGTTTAGACAACACCAAAAATGGCAGAGATTTATAGATTTGAAAATTATTTGCCTACATTAACAACCAGAGGAAAATTGAATATCTTATAAAATTACCTCTTATAAATTATATATACAGTTATTATTAATAGATTTAAATGACAATGAGTAAGAATTTCTATTTTAAAGTATATTATTAAAATAGTATTTTTTCTGAGAAAGAGTATGCATTTTTATGTGTGTGTGATTATGTGCATGTACGTACCTCATCTAAGAAATAGCATTTTAGTTAGATACAATTATAGAGTGATAGTCAAACAAGGAGAACACAAAGTAAACTTTAAATTTAAAGCTGCATTTGAACGCATTTACTGCTTGCTTGATAAATTATTAAACTTGGGGAGGTGGCACCAATGTGGAATGCTTATACTTTCCGTGGTAAATTTGTAAGAACAGTTTTCATTTGGTTCTACGTATTATCTGGACTTGCACCATGTATTTTACCAGGCAAGAATGGATATGAAATCTAACAAAATGACGTTTTACAATTCAAAAATATACAGAGGATTTATTTTATTGCAAAATCATATCTTTGCACAATAATATATCTAGGAGACAGAATGCTTTCTCTTCCTTGTCTCAAGCCATTTTTCAGAAAAATGATGTTCTTGAAAAACAGTCAATGAAATATTTACTCCCTTATTCAGTAAATAGGTACTTTCTTTCTATGTGTCATTCACGGCTCTAAAATAGCACTGAATAAGTGAATAAAACAGAGAAGTCTCTGACTGGAGCTGCTCTCCTCCTGTTTTCTTTTTCCCCCATTATCCCTTCCTATTCACACACTAAGCAACAAATAAGAAAATAAACTTTGTCGGATATCCACTTGGTTTCTTTTACTTCTCCTAATTTTGATTGCATTAATCTCTGATGCTAGTAACTTCATATTCTTTAACCTTTGAGCTACAATTTATTTTATTTTTCTAGGTCTTTATTTGCAAATTTAGTTTAACAACTTAAGAATTTTCTTTTTTTCTAATTTTCAGTCCTACAAATTTTCCTTAGTGCCATGTCATCTATTTTCCATAAATTTTGATATGTTAAAATCAAAGAACATACTAATTTCCCATTTTATTTCTCTCTCAATCTTGGTGTAGTATAGAAAAGTATTATTTGGCTCCCAAATATTTGTAAAAATTTCCAAGTATTGCTAAGGTTTTTTTTTTTCTAATTGAATTGCACTGGAATTTGTGAACATACTGTGTTTATTTGAATACCTTTCAATTTACTGACACTTGTTTTATGACATAGAATCTGTTCTACCATTTAAATAACTCAATTGTAAACTTGCAGTGTTTTTGTCTGATGTTGTTAAATAAAATAGTTAATTAGATCAATTTGTTTGATAGCATTGTTTAAATTTTCTACTTTTTCTAATTGTTTAATTTTTCCATGGAAATTGAGAGTTTAAAATCTCGGGATCTAACTTTTGATTTGTGTGTTTCTATTTAAATGTCAAACACTTTGTGGTTGATTCTTTTGAAACGTCTGACAGTTAATTGATGAATATGTATAAATCTTATGCATGATTTTGAATTTTTCCTTTAATCATTATGGAGTTATTCTCTTTTTACAATCATTGCTCTATAAACTTTTCTTTTATAAATACAGTCATTACAGTGTTCTTTATTGTCATCATATGACATTTTTTCATCACTTTATGTTTATCATATTTGTGTCATGTATTGATTTTTAGAGGACAAGTAGTTTTTTAGTCTTGCTTTTTTAATCTAATCTAAAACACATCTCTTTAATTGAGGTTTTCAGATCATTTGCAATATTGAGATTATTGACAAGTGTGTTAAAGTTCCTCCGTTGCTTTAACAAATTACAACAACATCAATGACTTCACCTAAACCAAATTCATCATCTTCTATTCAGGAAGTTAAAATCCGGTGAATGAGATGGTTCTGGGGCTGCCTTCTTTCTAGAGGCTCTGGAGGAATACTGCCTTGCCTTTCCTAGTTTCTAGAACTCACAGCTCTTCCTTGCCTCCTGACCTCTTCATGATTTTTCAAAGCCATTGGCAAAGTCTCTTCACATTACCTTCTTTCCCTTCTGCTTCCCTTTCTGTTCTCTCTCTCTCTCTCTCTCTCTCTCTCTGACAAAGACATTCCAGTCTCTTAAAATAACTTGGATTACACTAAGAGTAGTTTGATAATTTGGGCTATTTCTTTTATTTTGCAAAACGTTAGTTCAACCAAACCTATAATGCTCTTTTTGTCATGTTAGATGACATATTCACTAGTTACGGGAGTTAGGACATGGTATTTTCTTGTCATAAAAATATGGTTATTACCAGTGAGTGGCAAAAGTACCAATAATAGTTTTACTATAAACTGTCAATGAAGAATAAGAAATAAATTATTTATAGCTATCCATATACTTAGCATTCGTGGTACTCTTCGTTTTATGTATAGACTCAATATTATGTCTAGCATGATTGTCTTCTATTTGAAGGACTTCCTTACATTTTATTTTGGTGCACAGTAGTTGATGATGAAGCCTTTAAAAGACAGATAATATGAAGTAGGCAGACAGCTCTTCTCAAATGAGTAGAATGTCAAGTGATGAAAGGGGGAAGGGAGGGAAAAGGCATGATAAAAGGATTAAAACATGTTATGTATATGTACCAACTCCACACAATGTAAACGTTATGTATTGCAAATGTGTACTAATAGAATAAATAATATTTTATATAAACAACAAAAAATGATTTGGTGCATTAAGAAAATACATATTGAGAGTAATCTTTTCCTTAAAATATACTTTCTAGGTAAATAAATGCATTTTCTCGCTTTATCTTTTATGTTTTTAATATTGTTGATTTAATTTCAATGAAATACTTTGTGCTTTGCTTTATCTCAGTTTTTTCAAAATGTTCATTTTGGAAATATTTTCAGGTTTTCAGTTAATTTTACCACTGTATACCAATTTTGTTGGATTGAGCTTTTCTCCAAACTATAGCTTTGTATCTCTGTTCCTTGAATGACTATTAATTTTGATTGCGCAAAAGATAATGATAAGTTTACCTTTGTGAGTGCTGAATACTTGCATTTCTGAAATTTAATCTGTATTGAAGATTGAAACTGGACCTTCATCTCACAATATATGGAATAAACATCTCAAAATGGACTGAATAATTAAACCTAAGGCTTGATATGATAAAACAACTAGAAGAAAATACAAAGGAAATGTACCATGACATTGACCAAGAGAGTGATTTTTTTTTCTTTTCTGATTCCAACGTATAGGCAACAAAACAAAGACACAAGTGAAAGTACCACAAAATGAAAAGTTTCTGTACAATAATTAAATAAAAACAGCTAAAAAACAACCTACTGAAACAGAAATGGTATTCCAAAGTCACACACTTAGCAATGTACTAATATCCAAAATATATAAGGAACTCAATTCTAAAAAAAATAATAATCTTATTAAAAAATGAACAAGGGACCTCAATATACTTTTTGGAAAGAAGACATAAAAATGGACAACAGATGCAAAAAAATCTGTCCTAAGAGTTTGAATCCTGCTTGAACAAATTGGCAACAAGCTGTCTCTAAAAAAGTGAAAAAATAAAAGAGTAGTTTGGGGACATAACTCAATGGAAGATTGCACCTGGGTTTGAGCCCTGGTGACCCACTAAATTGTTATGCCACTGATCTCTTTCTTTTTTATTAAATCTAAAAGGACAATTTAAAATAAATCAACATTATTTTAAGTAGCATAATCTGTAGAAATAACATGGATATTTAAAGAACAATTATATTAACTTGATGGTTTACATTTCAAACAGGGCAAACAACAAAATACAGGTACTGACTTTTAAGAAAGTAAATAGATTCATATGCTCAATAATAATCTTTGTCACCAGGCTTTTTTCTCTCATTCATAATATCAGCTATATTTGAAATTTCATTTTTTAAATTACAGGATTGGTTCCAATAGAACCAATTATGCATGGTTCCTTATTTCAGTAATTTGGGAGCAAGATGTGTAGATCTATCCTTTAGAGTATAACACTGGCATGATATTTTGAGTTATGAGTATACAAACCATGTTGCATTAACACAGGTAAATTCTCTCAAATACCCCAGTACATTCCTGATAATCATTTGGTTTCTTAAAATTTTACCTTGTGCTGAATAGTCTTGATTGCATTTCATTAAATTGAAAGATTTGTGGTTAGAGATATTGTTTTTTCAATTGACATCATTTTAAATTATAATGTATTACTCGATAAAAATTTTTCATTAAATCAGTATCAAAAATTTTTTCTTTGCTATTGAACTGTTTAAAATAATTGAAATTACAAGTGATTGTTGAGATGTAGTGTCATTTATCACATTCACACAAAGTAACACAGAAAATTTACTTCACTATTACAATATTTAGATAAAAAGAATTTAATATACCAGAAATACCCTGAACACCAGGAATTTGGATTATACTTGAGAGCATCTGGAGAAATCCTTTTACATAGACAGATGAAAATGCATTTCCTATAAATTACATTTATAATTTAGGTTCTTATCTATCTGTCATGTTTTAATTAGAAAAATTTGAAAAAGTAAGTGTATTCTGAAAAATGATTTGTCTGCAATCTTTTCTAGTTTTTTCAATCATGGGCTTATATTAAAACCACGAGTGTTACATGATCAGTTTAATGTAGTACTTGCACATTTGTTACTATTCATTTTCATGAGCTTAAAACAGTTTTCTATTGCGTACTTCTTTTCAATCGTCTATTACCAATTCTTTAAAGCTAAATACTTTTGTACAGAAATTAAAGCTCAGGACTTCTGTGTATTTATTTTTTTCTTGAAACGTTTTTTTTTCCTGTCAGAATCTAAACTCATTTTTTTTTAATAGCAGCATTTAGTCAGATGGCATCACAGTGCTTTATCCTTCAGAAAGTTACAGTTTTCTTCCAGCAAAACATTTAGAAATTTTAGAATATTTACTTCATTCTTTCACTTTCTAATGCCTCCCTGCCCTTCCCTGGGGAGCTTTCAAAATAAAAAGGAGCTTAGAGCAACAAATCAAACAGCATGCCAGAATGTAACACTGAGACATATCACTTTCAACAAAATTATTCAAATGTTTATTAAACACTCATTATTTTCTTCAGAAATTTTGAGGTCTTCAAAATAAATCAAAATACCCCAGATTCTAAAAGTGAATTTTGCTCTTAATACTGTAGTCAACCACATTTACTACAGTTATAAAGTACCTTGAAGTGTAAAAAGTGCTAGAAACATTATTAAACCCTAAGAAGTGACTAAAAGTAAATGCTTTCACACTGTGGTTACATTTGCAAAAGTTTCTCTAAAAATCTGTTAAAGTTGTTTTTCAGTCATTATTACTCAAATGTTAAACTGGAATATTTTGTTATCGGTATTCAAAACTGCATGGGAATAGTTGTTTATGTATTCCAGCATATGTGAATGATATCATAAAATCAAAAATACGCGAGGTCCTAGAGAAACACTCAGATTATGGTTTAGAAAAATCTAGAATTTCATTAATGATGAACATGTAATTGAATATAATTTTCCAAACGATAATCAAAAGTATAATCAAGCTTTAGAATCTTATGAATAAACACCTTGAATTTTGTTAAACTGCATCTCTAAGTACAATGTGGTGTTATGTGCTTCATTAGCATTATGAAGGTTAACTTGTTAAGCTTTCAAGGATGTGGTATGGTAATGAACAGATAATTTCAGATCAATTGCAATCAATCAACATTATCATAACTTCCCAGACTTTTTCTCCTCAGAAATTAAGTTAAACATTACAATGCTAATTAATGTATTCGTATCTTGTGGAAAATTTTTCTAACATAACATCATGATTGGAATTTCAAGTTAAGTTAGTTACTGGGTGGTTATTTTAAAGTCAGCAAGATGTTCATAAACATTATTCAGCCTAAAAATACACAAAACCTAATACTGAAATATTTAGTATTATTATTGCTTTAATGATTTTCTAAATGGTAAGCAAAGAAAAACCTGGTTTACAGGTATAGGTTGAATGAAGAATATGCTTGTGACTATAAGAAATACTTAGCATATCAAAACTGTACATATAAACAGTTCCAATAATTTATATATCTAAGATTTATCTATGAATTGCATAATGATAATTCTTACCTTACTGGGCTATTTGTGAAGCTAAAATGCTGTAATGTATAAAATACCTCACTCTCAAGATCCACAAGTTAAATGATATATGCTGTAGACAAATTTTAAGAACTCTAATGACCAGGAAAACCAGCAAAGCATGAAAAGTAAGCACAGACCAGAAGCAAGGACGACATGGAAACTCGTTGTTGAAAGATAACAATGAAAAGCAGGCTTATAAGCAGATCTAGAAGTAAAAACTTGTTTTCTAGTGACATTCAGGTTATTTACTTACTTATTGTTTTATTCTTTTGCTTTGGATATGAACATTTCTATGAATTATTCACCCTAAGCCCCATTTCATAAAAGTTACACCATCATTCAATGGCGCCGCACTGAAGACCAACCTCTGAACTTATTGGCCTTTGGAAGGCAGTAGGTATCCAATGCATAGCATTCTGCTTATTGCCAAAAGGTCTATCTCAAAACGCCAAATGTAATTATTCCACATCCAAGAGTTTATAAAATCTTTCCAGTTCCAGCATTTCCTGAAAGGCCAATACAAAGCCTGCTCTCAAACACAAGGCGTACTACTTACCTGTGGGCACCTGTAAAATTAAAAAGTACATATTTCCAGCATACAATAGTCAGACAGATGGAAACTGTCCATGAGGCACAGAAAGGAGCAATCAAAGAAAGGAGCTCCTAATCCAAGCAGAGCAATAATGAGCTTCCCACGCCCACTATTCAGGGAGCACCATGAAAGAAGGCGAACTCCCAGACTCAGGCTGCTGCTCTCATTTCTGAACACCCACAGGCTGCAGCCCACCTGCCCGCTCTATTGGGCTGGCTCGGCTCACTGCCTGCAGATCCCCTCGTGTTCCTTGCTTCTGTACTTCACAGGACGGGCTCCAGTTTTAGCTTCACTTTACATCTTCCATGCACATCTCCCCGTCAGTGGCTGCTTCCAGGAGCTGTCACATTTCCACAAACTGTTTGACTTCCCAGGCCTTCCTTTAAACTCTTGGTGGAAGCGCCTATCACGCCATAACTTGATTAATTTTGTGGGTAATCCCTTTACCAGAACATACACTTCATGCGTATTTGGTGAAGCATTTTTCTGGGTATTTCTGTAAGACTTTCTTTAGATGAGGTTTACATTTAAACCGGGCAAGTCAGATGTCTTTTCCTAGTGTCTGTAGGCTTCATCTAAATGTTTCAATGCTGGAGTAAGCGTTTTACCCCTCCTGAATAAGAGAAAATTCCTCCTCTTATTTTCAAACTTTTTCATTGACTTTTTCTGTCACCACACTCAAACATCAACTCTTCCTCAATTTCAAACTAGTAAGAATTTGACATTTCTTTGGCATGAGCGTTTGTTGTCCTCAAGCTTCTGGATGTATAGTGTGCTCTGCTCACTTTCTTATAAATTTGGCAGATTCGCCAGGCCCTTTAATCATTTGAGCATCTGTGTGTGTGTGTGTGTGTGCACGCATTTGTGTGTGTAATTTGCCATCTTAGGCTTTTAGACTCTTTCTGGCTCACAAGTGCTAGCTTCTTGGTATGTCCTCGCGTGACTGACCAGTACGATCTTTCATGAAGTCTATGGTGTATTCACCTTGTAAATTTCCATTGCTTACTACATCACATTGGTGATTAGGTTTCAATGTTAAAACTTTGAGGGGACTAGATATTTAGAAAATATTGCTCACTAAATTATTTTTTTCTCTCTGGACAACCCTGATTAGTGCAATCTTTGGTACTGATATAATTTTGCCTGACATTAGCTTTTATCTACATTTGATTTAGAAATCTATTGAAGGATGATGTAATATGTTCATTATCTAAAACTTTAACATTTTAAATATGCTTTTCAAAATAATAAGAAAATTTATTTCACTTAAATTTTGAATATTGTAGCAAAATATTCATAATCAAAGTTATTGTACTTGTTTATGTCATCTAAAGTCTACATTTGTGTGTATCGTTATTACTAAGTTCAAAAGACAAAATTATGTAGGATTTTCTCAGTGCATATGTTCATTTGAAACTGTTCACACAGGGCCTACACTCAGTTCAATCTTTCCTTAATATATTAATCAAAAACTAAAAAACAGTGTATAGAAGAAAATTTAATTCTTTCCATATTCTGTAAAACGTATATACTTTATATTTAGGAGTAACAGATTTATTATAGTCTGCCCCTGGCATCATGAGAAACAGATCTGGTTCTAACATACATCAATTCATTTCTAGCTCTGAATTTCTAATATATAAGAAAAGATTAAGTTTCAAGTACCAGGCAAAATCGTTATGTGTATAACATACATGTATGTCACTGTTTTGGTTACTTTTCTTGTTGCTGGGACAAAACACCTGACACCCAAAGTGAAGCAAGGAAAGGTTTATTTAGCTTACAGTTCTTGGTGGTTTCAGTCTATAATCAGCTGGCTCCAAGGCATGGCACTGGGGCAACACTTCAAGGCAGTAGCCAGAGCAAAAGAGCCAGCATGCAAGCCTCTTCTCTACCCTCAAGTTGTACTCAGCCCCCCTCCCCCACCTTCAGGGTGGGTGTAACACACAAAATGTCCTTGCCCTCCTTTGCACAGGATGAGGATATTTACATAGTAAGAACCCTGGCTCCCTGCTGAGTCTCTCAGTTAAACTTTTAAACTTCTCAAGTTGACACAATGTATTAACCATAAGAGTCACTTAGTGATTCTAACTTTGTATTTTTTGACTATTCATGTTTTAGTAAGTTACGACTTCACTCAAAATTTACAAAGTAAAAGTTGTACTGTGTGTACTTTTGTGTGTGCTTGAATAATATACAGTGTGAAGATATTTCAAGAATAAAGCAAGCAAAAATAGCATAAAAGCTGTATCTTTCATCTTGTAACTTCTAAATATCAGAATTCGTATTTCCCTTTTGACAGTGTTCTTAAAATAGGCATGAAAGAAGATTGTTCACAGTGTTAACTAGTAGATATCCTCATATACTAACAT
The DNA here is from genome assembly GCA_004365215.1 of Cuniculus paca. NCBI lineage: Eukaryota > Metazoa > Chordata > Mammalia > Rodentia > Cuniculidae > Cuniculus > Cuniculus paca. The sequence continues at coordinate 42,583 of RJWT010000633.1, read as the reverse complement.
ATGAAATCAATTCAAAAGAGGTTTAAAAATGTTAGAATTCAAATATTACTCTGATATTTACCTAGTATGTGAGAAAGATGATTGGTTAACATACTGAGTTTACTCTCACAATTGAAGATCTAGGAAGAATCTAAAAAATATGAAAGCATTAATATCTAGGTAATCACTATGAGTGCAGGAACCAATTTATTCTTTACATTCTCTAAGCTTGACAAATTTTATGGCACTAAATGTTTATTTCCTCAACATAAGAACAATTCATAACCCCTGTCTCTAGAAGTTCAAGTGACAATTGGTACAAGCTCGATTCAGATATAATATCCCAATAAAAGTGCAAAAAAGAAAGCTAAATTTCACTATATCCATGTGGACACATAAATGTGCTTCTTCATAATGATCAATAAGAAAACATCATTTGTGGTGACTTTCTTACAGTTTTTCTTCTACTTACCACTATACTACTATTTTCAGTCTCAAATGCTCATTATGTCTCCAAAGTATATAAACCAAAATATTTCATGACATTGGGAGAAAACAATTATGTTAACTACTACCTTAAGTTATTTTTTTAAAATCTAGGTTTATCTTGATTTTTATATTCAATATGACCTTTTAAATATATTGAAAATAAAATTTAAAAGTTGTAATTATAAATATCATTGTATTTAGAGAATATATTTTAGTAAAGAAAGTCATTACAGCAAAGTAAAGAATAATGAAGCTCCACAGAGAACTATTGAGAACTACATAACATTAAAACTTCCCATAAGAAACGCTGCTATAGAAAAAAACACAGGCAAAATGAAAAAGATATTTTGATAATACCTGTAAGTGCAGTTTACTAAATTATATTTTAATTAACCATTTATATATGTGGCCCAAAAGAAGTAGTATCGGATCAAGGCAAAACATCTTATATGTAGCAATGTATACTGCAGAAAAGTTGTCAGATACTGTGCTGGCTAATCTTTTCTTTAATAGAATTAAGAGTTGTAGGGGTGTTATGCTCACTGGTGGATTATAGCTGAATATACGGTTAAGAGCTGGTGCCTGATTAGAGGAGCTGGATAACTGAAGATGTAACACTGAAGATTGTATCTCTCTTTCTGGTGTTTTTCCTATGTGCCATCAAGAAGGGAAAAACTTTGCTCTACCATGTCCCTCTGCCATGATGTTTATCCTCAATTTATGGCCACATGAAGGCAACCAGCAGAATATAGACTGAAGGAAACTTCTGAAACTTGAATCAGATTAAAAAAAGAAATTTCTTCCCTTAAATTGTGTATTTCTGGCATTTTTGTCCCAGCATCCAGAACACTAACCAAAAATAATATTTTTAAAACAAAGTTTAGGTAATGAATGATGATAACCCCATAACACTTGTCCAGCTTCTTTAAACAAATTACTGTGCAAAATATGTCAAGATAAGAAAAAGAAAGTTGGGCACAAGAATGGTAACTGATTTTGATGTTTTGCTAAATTTAAATGAAACAAAATTTTACACATACTCATATTTCCAAAAACTTGAATTAGTAGTCATTAGAAACAAATAATTACACTCCACTATAGCAAAGACTATTATTATGATGAGGCTGGGTAAAGTGACTTCACAGTTCTTTTGGCTTCTTTACCTGATGTCTCAGTTCCTTTTCTCATTGTTGAGACAAAATACCCTACACACAAAGTTAAAGGAGGGAAAGTTTATACCAGCTCTCTATTTGTAGAGGTTTCAGTCCATATTTGGCTGGTTCCAAGGCAGGACTGCACAGCAATGGGGTATCACAGAGGAGAAGCAGTCCATGGAAAAGCAGGAAGAAGGCAGCAAGCAGAAAGCCAGCCGTCAAGAAAAGTTCCACCTTCTGAACATATGAGGCTTTCGGTAGACATCTGGATACAAGCCATGACACCTCATGATTGTCATAAACTGTTGATAGTTGTGAATTAAAGGCATAATAAGGCACACATGAATTTTCTGTAAGACAATAGTAATCATTCTTCAAAAAAATTAACAGGAAGAATAGAGTAAGTCTATTTGAGATACAGATACTACATCTTTGCAAAGATCAATAAATAATAATTTCAGTTACCATTATTGAAACGTGCTATGTGATCTGCACTGTGTTAAACACAGCATATAAATTGACTTATTTAATCACTTCTCTCCTTAAAAAGCAACTTATGATGTACATACTCTTCCTATCTTTTATTCAGGTAGCATTTCATTATCCCATCAAATAATAAAACTCGGCAATTTACCTTAGTGTCCTCTGAAGAATAGGTTCCATTTGAAACAAGCTGAAATAAATTTGATATTTGATTTAACTGCCTTCATTTTCAATGAAATTATGTTATAACTATTGTTTGGTGGTTAATTATTTCATTTTCCATTGAATGCTTTTGTTACTTTAGCTGAATTTCTATGGGGAAAATAGCATAAGTAAGAGTAAGGATGATAAAGTATATATTGAGATAAAGCCAGAACAGATATCATGCACGCAACATGAAAATCTAGAAAAATATCCTAGTATTATACCAAAAAATATATTTGCTAATATTTTTCAAAAGTATTTTGTAGCACTACATTTTGGCATTTTGACATTATATAAAAGTTGTCTTCTTCAGCCATAATCTTTGATGCTATCTTATGTATAAAAATTATTCCTGAAAAAAAGATCTATTTATAGTAAAACTTTTGTAGATAATCTTATTTATAACTACATTTCCCAAAAATAAAATTTCTATTCCACAATTCAAATTAGTATGTGATAATGTAAAAAATATAAAATAATGACAAGAATGAAAAACCATAGTATTGAGATGACATAATTAGTAGGTTTTCATACATATATGTATATATTTCAAGCTTTAATCTATGTATTTCACATATTCCTGGTGCCCATTATGTTTGAGTGATTGAGAAAAATCTTATATTTCTGCTGATGCACTGTGCTTTTGAAAAAAAACTATTAGAAAGATGTTTGACTTGCAGTACATATGCTTTTATTAAATACATAATTTAATCACATTATGTAGAATACCTGTCAGCTGAAAGAGGAATGGTCCAATGTCAAATATTAAGAGCAAAAAGAAGCTTTTTTGAAAAATCAATCCAATAAAAGTGATACATAAGAAAGCAGACCATGGTAATTTATCATAATGACTTATTATGTATTCAAGAATGCATAAATATGCTTTTACATATGGTTAACTTAATCTGACAAGATTTAGCCCATAAACCATTTACAGAAAATCCTTTTTAAAATGATATTATACTGCTAGTTGTAATGAAGACTCAAATTTCTTCTAGTATATTTATTTATTTTTATTTTTTATTTTTTATTTTTTTTATTTTTTTTTTTGCGGCACCAGGGATTGAACTCACAACCTTGCGCTTGCCAGGCAGGCACTTAGGCCACTGAGCTACATCCCCAGCCCCTATATATTTTTATTTTGAAGAGAATAAAACAAATACAAAATAAAACAGAATGTTCAATAAAAACAAAACAAAGAATGTGATACAAGACTTCAATACAAAACAAAAATAAACCAACAGTGGTTGTCATGTTTCCCATGCTATTTTGAAAATAACTTCCCATACCATCAGGCATATTAAAATCAAACACAAAAAAACCAGAATAAAACCAATCAAAACAAAACAACAAAAGCAATACAGGACTTCAAAACAAGGCAGTTGGAGTACCACAGTGGCTACCATAATGTATCTTGTTATCTTCAAAGTAGCTGTTTATATCATCAGACATAATAAAAACAAACAAAACAAAATAGAATAGTCAATCAAAACAAAATAATGAACATGATACAAGACCTCATAACAAGATGAAAGGAAATCAATAATGGCTACCACAATGCCTCTTGTTATCTTCAAAATAACTGCTCATGCCCTCAGGTATAATATAATCAAATAAAACAGAATAGAATAAAACCAATCAAAAGAAAACAGTGAAAGCAATACAGGACTTCAAACAAGACTGCAGGAATATAAAAGAGGTTATCATGGTGCATCTTATCTTCAAATTAGCTGCTTAGACCATCACACATAACAAAATCAAACTAAGTAAAATAGAATAAAATAAATCAAAAGAAAACAAGTAAAGCAATAAAGACTTTGGAACAAGATAATAGTAAACCAGCAATGGCTGCTATAATCCATTTTGTTATTTTTGCAATAGATGTCCATGCCATCAAGTATAATAAAATCAAACATAACTAAACAATAAAACCAAGCTAAACAGAACCATGAGAATAATACAGGGCTTCAAAACAGAATTATAGATTAACAATGGCCATTGCCTTCCCCCTGGAGACATCTCCTCCCCTGTCACCTTCCCAACCTCTATTTTGTATTTTGGATCTCACTAATTTCCCCAGTTTCTTATACTAGGGAGACAATACAATGTTCACCCATGTGACTCTGAACATTTTCACCCATAAGCATGCTCTCAAGTTGTATCCATTTACCTATAAGAGTCTCAAGGTTATCTTTCTTTATAGCTGAGAAGCTTTCCATTGTATAGAAATGCCATATCTTTCCTTTCCATTCTGCAGTGGGTGGGCAAGCTACCCCTACTGTTTTTTTCCGGTTCCCTGTCACATAGAGCATTGTTTTCTCTCCTTTGACTTTTAATCTATGAATCCCATTTTGAGTTAAATGTCTTTGTTAGATAAAGCATATTGATGGATCTTGTCTCCTGATTCACTCTACCTGTTTTTTTTATTGGTGAATTGAAGCCATCTACATTAATGGTTATGGCCAACATGCACTGGTTCATCTCTGCCATGCTATTTTCCTGCCATTGGCTGTGTACTTTTCCCCTCCATTCTATTGTCTGTCCCGCTTGGTGATCCCCCCCTGCCTCTCTTCCTGAAACCGTGGTCTTTTTTTCATCTCTTTCTAAAATGTCCTTCAGTATTCTTTGTAGGGTTGGTTTGGCAGTCATGAATTCCTTCAGTTGTTCTTTGTCATTGAAGTATATTGTTTCTCCATTAATTTTGAAAGATAGTTTTGCAGGTACATCAATCTGGGTTGGAAGCTGTTTTCTTTCAGAACTTGAAATATTTTACTCCAAGCTCTTCTTGACTTGATGGTTTGTGTTGAGAAGTCTGTTGTAATTCTGATGGGTTTTCCTTTATAGGTGATCTGTTTGTTGTCTTGAACAGCTTTTAATATTCTGTTCTTGTGTTGAATTTCTAGGATCTTAATTATTATATGTCTGGGTGTAGATTTACTTTGGTTATGGCTAGCTGGAGTTCTATATGCCTCACTTATCTGAATAGCATGTCTTTCTCCCATGTTTGGGAAGTTTTCTTCTAGTACTTCTGTAAATAGAATTTTTATGTCTTTTGTGTTGACCCCTGCTTCTTCATTTACCTATCACTCATAAATTATTTCGCTTTGCATCATCTTGCTGTCTTTGAATTGTTATTTCCTGTTTCCTCATTATTTTTAAGAGGTCTTTCCTTTCCCGATCACAAGCTGCACACCTGTCTTCAAGGTCTGAAAGTCTATTTTCAGTTTCTTTCAAGAGATTTTGCCAGGAGATTTTAATTTCTGGATATCTCTTTTAATCTGTTTCATGCATTCAAAATCTCTCTTATATTGTTCATTCATGGTTTCCCTCATTTTCCTTTGCTCCTCTATTTTTTATCTATGTCTTCTTTAGAGGTGCTTAGCAATTCTTTTATTATGTTTTTCATTTCTTCTTTTACCTGAGATAGTACTTCTGTTCTAATTTCTTTTATAGCCTCATGGAGTTGTCTCTTTACTTCAGTTGCCATCACTGAAGAAACTTCAGGTGTGCAACTCCCGATCTCTTTCATGTTTTCATCTCCTGGACTTGCTCTGCTTGGGTTGGAGTCCAGGGACTGCCTTTTGTTTCTTCATCTTGACATTTTCCTAGGTTCTTCTAAACAAGCAGGTAGTGGGGTTTTGGGAGCCTCCCACATTGGCTACAATTTCTCTGGAACGTGACTGTTTGGTTTCCCTGGCCAGTGCTGGCTAGAGGTGTCCAATGGTGGCTGTTGAGTGCTCTGGTGCAGGGCCCACTTCTGTTTTTCCCAGCCCTTGCTGGTTACCTGGGGCAGAAGCATCCTGAAGGCTGCTGGAATGCATGCAGAGCAGGGCCTGCCTCTCCCTTCCCTCTGAGCCAGTTACCAGAAAGCAGCATCTCCATGTGTCTGTTGGAATGCCTCTTCTAGTATATTTATTTAAGTTTTAACTACACAGAAACTTAAGATGAACAACCAGATAATTTGAGATTAAATATATCTTTAAAAAAGAACTCCATATGTTACTAGTTTTCTTTTTACAAATTTTTATGTACACAACATATTTTTGTTGATGTCATGGAATAATATTCAGTGACAAATCTCTTCACATAATGGATGCTCTAATATATATGCATTTTCAATAATTTCTGTGATTTTTCAAAATATTTATGATAAATGTCTACTCATTTGGAGTATTCTAAAATGGCAATGAGATCCTGACAGTAAGTACTAAACCTCATCTGATAATCGAACAAATTGCCATTCTCATGCTTTTTTTCTGATTAAGTACAGTCAAATTTAGAGAGAAGTAAAACATTTTACTCATTCATTTATTATTCTATTCAACAAATGTTGGTTAGGTGTTGTTTCTGTTTCTATGTTTCACTAAAAATTTGAGTTATACTTGCTAGATAAATGCATAATCAAAATATGACACTTATTTTAGTCATATATTAAACAAAATAAATGTTGTAACTCTGTATAAATTTACAAACATCAGAGAACACAGAAAAGAATAGGTCTAAATAAGTTCATTAGAGTAGTGAACAGGGTGATGAGGAAATGTGAACTAAGAAAATATTTGATCAGAAAATAAAGTGAAATGATAGTAATGCTTTCTTCCAAGAAGTATAAGCCAAAGCATTTGAAAAAAAAATGGCAAAGTCTTCTTACTGAGGGTTTTCTAATACACAAAGTCTTCAAGGAGGGACAGCTATAGGATATAAAATGAAAGAAACACTCAGAGAAAAATTATACTGGGCAGCATAAGCCCTGGTACAAACATCAGTGTTTGATCCAATCTCCCTTAAGAAGGGAAGCTATTGGAAAGAGTTTAACATCATATATACTTCTATTTTAACAGAAGCATTTTAGCTGCTGTGTTGGAAACAGAGAACAAAGAAGAAAGTGGAGTGATCATTTCTTCATTTCAGCAGATTTTCCACCAGGAATAAACCAGTTAGTTCCAAGTTACTTCCATTTGCCTGGCTGCTAGATATGTTGGTTGGTAATGAGGTCCCAGTAAGTAGATGCCCAGAAATGCACGTTGCCTGAAGTAAAGCCCTTTGGTCAAGGCCTTCAGTCTCTGAATCTTTGTTCAGTTCATCTTTAAACAGTCTTCTCACCTATAGAACTTCTGATAGGATTCTCAGAGAACCTTTCAATTATATCATAGTTTTAACTTCTACCTTTCCCAGAATAGGCCTCCAACTATTTCCCCCCAGTGTTGTTCAAGAAAATTCCATGGTGAAATAGCTATAGAAAGTCTCCCCTTGTTCTATTTTCTAGGTATCCCTTCCTAGAAAGATAGTATTATAATAATTCAGTCCAGTGATGACCTCTATGTATCTAAATATAATAATTAATTTGTGCATCAGTACAATGGTTTCTATCTTCTTGTAACAGTTTATTTGCTTGGCGTTCAGAATGACAAATTTATCTCATTTTCTACTTGATTTCCTAAGAATCAAGTTTCTTAGTTAAGGTTCTTAGTTAATGAAATACAAGTACTCTCTGTTACTATTGATTTCTTTCTTTCATTTCATCTCTCTTTTTCTCTTTCTTTCTTTTATACATTATCAAGGTTCTTTCATGAAAGCTTGACTTTCCAATTATATCTGGAAGTCAATTACTTTTCCCCAGGACATTGTGTCCACATTAACCCACATTATCATCTTTCAGACTAACTGCTCTTCTTGTTTTCTCATTTGATGGCTGTATTATTTCCATAACTATCCACTGAAATGCAAATTCAGTCACTGAGAATCTTATTTTAAAATTTTAGAGTGACGTTCATCTCTATGAGAATAAAATCCAATTTTCTGGCTAAATTATAAAATGACATATATAAAACTTGCTCCTTGCATGTAATTGCTAACTTGCCTAAGACATACTCTGCCACTTCTCCTCCAAGAAAAGGAAGTGGCCGCTGGGAAAGCTCTGTGAAGACCAAAGACATTCCTGGTCAAATGCAGAGATTTTATCAATGTCCTGATGTGAATGTGAAGACTATGTGTGATACTATCTCCATGAAGGCAATATTGGGCAGGAATGAAGATTCTGCCTTGTGATCTTGAGGGAGTCACAGAACTGCCATCTTAGCCAGGTCATGACTACTTCAAGCCGCAAGATTTATGAATTCTTGTTAAGAATCAGGAATGAGGGCTGGGGATTTAAAAACAAAACAAAACAGAACAAAACAAAACAAAACAAAACAAAACCAGAATCATGAATGAGAGGGGCAGAACTGCCAACTCCTCCAGATGACCAAGAATTCTAGGCACTAGCAGATAAGCCTTAGCAGATGAACATAGACACAACAGTTTGTTGATCAAAGATTACAAAGCAACCTCTGCTCAAAATAGCTTCTATCTCTTCCTACAAACTCCACAGAAATCCCTCAGTCTGTAAGAGGAGCACTTCTCCTGTGTTTGCTCAGTAGTGCTCCCTCTCAGGTTTTAATCCCAACTAAACCTATCTTTTGCTGTGGAGCTCTATTTCTTTTCCTTTTTTTCCCAAAACATATTACTATTAAATCTTAGCTACCAATGCTGCCAGGTGAGGGCTCAGTGATTTCCAAATCATCCTGCTTAAAATGAAAACTCTTGGATGCCTGTCACAAAATCTTTTTTTTGTCTCTAGAATTTATGAACTGCCATACACTGAGCATTGGAATGGAACAGTGACCCATATGTTCGGCAGTCTTCTTTCTGCAGGATATTATGGTGGCTGCTCAGCTATTTTTGCTATGCCCACAACAGTCCCCTGGGTAACTTGGTGAAGTTCACCTTTTGTTGTCCCCCTTCATCTTTCACTCAAATCCAGCCATATTGCCCATTTGTTGATTTTCATGCTTGAAAAGCAGAATATTTTTTGAGAAATTTTTCAATTTCTATGTCTTCATCCAATGAACTCCAAAGTCAAGTCCCTTGTCTACTTCATAATTTTAAATAAAATATTTTTCTCAGTGAAGTTATTTCTTCAACATTCATGCCTTTCATTACTTTCCTCATAATAAGTATGATTTTTCCTAAATGCTTATCAAAATTTAATATAAAAAATGTGTGTTCTTGTTTCCAAGAGCCAGCATCATTGGCTTTTTTCAAAGATCTCTCTATGAGCTTATAGTGCGTAGCCAGTAAGAACATGAGCTGCTGAGGAATTTACATACCTCCTGGGATGTTCTTCATATATAATTGAATGTAATGTACATATGTGAAACTTTCCACATACCAGCTCATATCAGGTCCCAACATTTTTTTAATGTCAGGACACATTTGGAGTATGATATAAAATCAAAACTCACCAATAGTTTTATAATAAATCTACTCTTCATGAGAACTTGAAAGAAATTACCCTAATTTTTACTTTTTCTCCTTACATATCTTGATTTCCAAACTCCTAGTTTATTTTTATTTTTTAACTCTGAACCAAGGTCTTACTATGCAGTCCATCCAGGCTGACCCTGAACTCACCATGTAGCCCAGGCTGACTTTGAACTTTCTCCAGTCCTCCTGCCTTGGCTTCCTGAGTACTGAGGCATGACCTGCCGTGTTCAGCTGCACACTCTTTTGCAATTTCTCTGAGCATTTTCTTGGTAACTACTTTGCAGATATACCTCCCTCTCAGATCTGCTTTCAGGGCCTTGATATAAGGCAGTAGATAACAGATATGGTTCTCAGCATAATATATTTATGTAATTCTGAATTTGGATCTCTCATCAACAAGACAGCAATAAATTGCCTCATAAAATGGTGGTAATGCTGACCTATTTTAGCTCTATGAATGTAACTATCTTATAAATGATTATCTTTATCCAATACAATGTAATATTCATAGTGTCCTATCTATAGAATTCAGAATATTGGGGAAATGGTAACTACAAAAGGTATGGTATTGTAAGGTTGTTTCTCTGCTCACATGTCACATTGAGGATTTAATGAGTCAAACCAGCTGCTATGCTTCAAATATTTGTGTCCTCCTCAATATTCATATGCCAAAAACTAACCAACAATGAAATAGTATTCAGAAGTGGGGCTGTGGAAAGTTAAGTCATGATGTCTCTCAGTACTCAGAATCAGATTAGTGTTTTTAAAAAGAAATCTGAATGAGTTTGTTTCCCCACTGCCTTGTGAAAACACAGCAAAAGTGTACCATCTATGAAACAGAGGGCAAGGCCTCATGGGACAAGTGTTGGCACATTTTGACTTTCCAAGATTTGATTTTAAGACGAACACAGTTTCTAATCAAGTCGTTTTCGTCACACGTCAACATCAGGGTCAGAAAGGAAAAGGATAGTGATACTGGGAGATAAAGGGATGAAGTGATAAATGCCTGAGTAAACTGAATATGCTGAAATCCAGGACCTGAATAGACTCAAAAAAGCATCAGGAACTTGAAGTGCAAAGGACAGAGGCCTAATTGGGAGGCAAAAGACAAAGAACTAACAAAATCTATTGAGGACAAAAATCTTGTTCAACTGTAAATGCACACCTTTTATTTTCACATTTTTGCTGGCCGAAACCTTCATATAAACTCCCAGATTTAGGCACTTCCTCAGTACCCTCACTTTGAAGCCCCCCATGTACACTCAGGGCTTTTTCTCTCCTTCTCCTTCTCCTTCTCCTTCTCCTTCTCCTTCTCCTTCTCTTTTTCATCCTCCTCCTCTTCCTCCTCCTCCTCCTCCTTCTTCTTCTTTTTAATAAGCCATGTTCTGTTTCATTTCCAGTTGGGATCCTGAGAGCTTCATTCTTCAGTAGCCCTCAGGATAAGAACTCAGAGAAAGAAAACTGGTTACAAGGGAACCCTGCTATGTGGAATGGAAATATCTGGGTGACAAGGACCAGAAATGTTAAAAATACAGATTTTCTTGAATATTTAAACATGCTTGATTTAGACTATGAAAAAAATAAGAAAATATGAACGAAACATTCAAAAACTCTCTGACAAGGATTGATCAAACTTATTTGGTGTCAGAAAGAGCAACAAGGTATAGACTAAAGACAGAGAAAATCTGTTTCAAGAAATAAATAACAGAAAATCTTCCATACCTTGAAAAAAATATATAAATCCAATTACACTGGGCATTTTTAAGCCCAAATACGCATAACCAGAAACAAACTTCAGTATATTAAATTGCAAGCATACACAATAAAGATAAAATATTGAAAGGTGTAAGGGAAAAACATCAATGCCAGTGATGGAAAACCTGCTAACGCACCCTGTCATTCAGACTTATACATTGGTCAATACTTGCATTATGTAGCTAATAAAAAAGCATGCATGCTTATAATCGTCTCTCTTTCTGATAAATTGTTCTCTCAGTCACATAGTGACTTTTGCCTCTTCTGCTCCGTTTTGATTTAAAGCAATAATAACATCATCAAACACAAACTGGATACTGACATACTCTCAGAACAAAAATTTACTCCTAGAAAGGGTAGCTATGATTATAGTGTAAGCACTAAAACAAACCAAATACTGATCCTCACATGGAACCATTTTACCTCCACTAACTATAGAATAGTATTCAAGAGAAACAGCATATAATTAACTATCTATGTAGTCACAAAGTCTATCGGTTATACTATTATAATTAGAAGGTGTGGAGAACAGAACCATGAAAAAAGAAAAATTTGAATAATTAAGCAATGGGAGATGAAAAGGAGGTGAGAAAAGTTATCTGAAGCATCCTATTAAGTAGTAATCGAAAAGTACTGGTATTGGGCCGGGGATATAGCTCATTTGCGTTGTGCCTGCCTGGCAAGTGTAAGGTTGTGAGTTAGATCACGGGTACCCAAATAAATAAATAAATAAATAAATAAATAAATAAATAAGAAAAATTAAAGAAAAGTAATCAGAAAAATATTTAAAAAGAGAAAAAAAAACAAGAAAAAAGCTGAAAAACCTACAAAACGTCAATAAAGGCAAAAAATGGTTTCAAAAAAATTCCTCTGTGCTTCCAAATGATTGGTTTCGTTCCAGGATCCGCAGTCTTAGTGTTTAGTAAGCTACAGTCTTCTCTGCCTTACAGCCGTTTGGTTTTCCAGGTGATCTCTACTGCAGAGGGCGCTCTGTCAATAAACCTCAGACCATGGCACTGTGCCTAAGGAATGCTTCTCTCTTGGTAAATGGGAAGCAACTGTGTCCTCTGATAGGGGCAGGAGCTTAAGCCAACTGATGGACTTAATGGAATTTCCTTCAAATCTAGCCAACTATGAAACCCACACCCAGCAGGCCTGTCATTCCACCACAGAATGTGGGTCCTCTGTCCTACCTGGCCTGAACTTGTACATCTCAGGGGATCTGTGTCCAGCCCTCGCCCACTCTGCCTATGTCCCATGGATGTCTCTCACCCAATAACTATGGTAAAGTAACTGAGAAATTGTGGAGTGAAGCTGTAGTGTGGTTGCTTTATGGCTCAGTCCCACAAATGGTGCCTGATTAAACTCTGGCAATAACGTGGGTGCTGCATCAGATTTCTTCTGCACCTCTGTCCTTCTGTGAAGAAGTCACTTTCAGGGTCATGCCCTATGCTGTATGTACAATTTTCAACAGTCATAGGATCTTAGTTCCAATGCTGCAGGCCCACCCATTGCTTCACCCTGAAGCTGCTAAATTTTCTGCCACTGTCTTCCCTCTCAGTGCACTGACCTTGTCCACAGTCAGGTTGGTCTGTCGATTTTCACCTATGTAGACCTGGGCTGAGGGGAATCAGAAGGCAGAACCAGCTAGGAACTGACATTTTGATAGGACCTGTGTGCGTAATCCAAGGAGAAGAGTTGGCCGGAGCTGAAAGCGCTAAGAGCTGCACTGCCACAGGATGCTCACTATGTCATTTTAGAAATGAAATTTGTGCTCTTAAGTAATGCATGAAAAATAAACAGTCTCTCAATGAATACTTCAAAAAGCAAGGAAAGCAAGATCTGGATAATTACCAAAAGTACAAAACTGTCTAACTTTACATTCAACACAATTTACATTATGAAAGTTATTGTAAGTGACAAGTATCTTAGCTAAATTATACACATTGAAAAAAAATTTACCCTTACTAACTTAATAACATTTTCTTTCTACCCCACTTAATTCTTAGTTGGAGAACTGATTTTTAAGTGAAAAAGATTTCATGTTTTTGGCAGTTCCTTGAACACTCAGTTCTTACATTTCTAGTGATGTCAGTCCTAAGACCAATTTTCTATGTAGGGATTGTCTTCATACACATTCATAATGGCAGCAGGAAGTCTGAGAAGCACTACAGAGATACACAAGAGAATGCACATAAAAAGAAGAGCCTTCTTGACAAAATGAGTCCTTCCTTTTACAGTTTGTAAAATTTAGCTTTGTACTTTGTTACAAATGATCCTAACTCACTAACAGAATTTCAATCCCAATGCAGTATTTCGCTGCAAATTAAAATAGGAAAGAGGAAACATGTCGATCTTTGGTGAGACGTATTTTGCTTTTAGTTAGAGATAAAGAGGAATGTGAACTTTCTCATATGTTTTAAATTTAAATTCACATTCATGCCACACTTTGGAACATACTGAATAACTTCAGGCACAGCAAAAAAATCTTTTATTCCTTTAAAGAAAAATTTTTGATTTTGAAGTTATGGATTTTTTCTTTTGCCATTCAACCCTTTTATAGTAGACTTTATAAATTCTGATTCAAAAGTATTTACCTAATTTTTGAATGACTTTCATGAATTCTTATTTTTTTTCTAAGTATATTCATGCTTACTCTTGACAAAAATATTTTATGCCTAACCACAGAATAAAACTCAACAAAAATGTAAAAGTAGCTTAGATTAAGAGGAAAATTAAATATTTGGAAAAGATATCGAGGAGGTATAAAATAAGTACCAAAAATATTGTGGATTTGAAATGTGTTATCTATATATTTATTTATGTATCTACCTATTCTTTGTTCTAACTGTTGGAGCTAGTAAGAAAAAGGCATTGAGCTTGTCTAAAGTTTACAATATTTTCATATTTCATAGTAAAAAATTCCTTATTTAAATATTGCTTAGAGGAAGACTTTTAGAACCTACAGTTCTAAGGAGAGAAAGCTAGATGTCTAAATACACTATTTGTTTGTTCGTAAAGGTGTTCTTAAAGCATAAAAAATATGTCACATATTTACTTTGAATTAACATGACAGATTATACTCATGATTCAGTCATGTTGCAAAGCAAGGAGATATTCATGTGTATTTTCTTTCTCTTTTTTGGTATAATGTAATATAATTAGATACTGGCTAAATGTTTATGTCCCTAAAATTAATATGTTGGAATATTATCTCCAAATGTAATAACATTAGGTGGTCCTTTGTTAATAATAAAAAAAATCAAATTTTATGAAAAGAGCCATTAGGAGTGCCATAAGTGCTCTTATAAAAGGAACCTTAGAGAGATCATGCACTTTGCTCTCTGTATGTAAGATACAGTGAAAGGAGGTCAACCAGCAAACCAGATGTTAAGACCTCACTGGCTACCTCATTCCAAATTTGAAATATCCAGAAATATTGAAAATAGGATTCTGTGATTTCCCAGATGATTAGATCATGAGGATACTATGTTTATCAGTGGATTAATCAACTCTTAAGATCATACCTGAATATGCTTACCAACTGACAAGTGTTTTGGTTTAAATCTAGAATGCTCCAGCCGAAAGTTTCATGTGTTCTAGATATGTCTTTTCAACGTGAATTGGAGCATGAGGACAGTGTATTCATCAGTGTACTGATTCACTGATGAAACTGTAGCTCATCATTGTGTAGAGTCTGGTTGGAAGTGGTGTGACATTGGAGTGTGTCTTTTGAGAGTTTATCTCTCTCCCCCACATTTCTTTTCTTTGTCTGCTTTCTGGATGACATAAAGTGAGCAGTTTTCTTCCACTGTCTTCCCACCATCCAGTTTCTGCCTTGCAGCCAGGTGACTGTGGACTGACTCCCCAAAACTGTGAGCCAAATTAAACCTTACTTTCTTTAACTTGTGGATATTAGGCATTTTGTTCCTGCTATGAAACAGCTGATTAATACAGACTGATTGACACAAATATAATAGTTTGAGTACATAAGGTATACATATGCATGCACACACATATGCACACAATGAGTAGTTCTTTAAGGACCATCAAAACTCTATGTTGCTATAAAATAATGTATCTTGAGAATAAATTGAAGCTAAATTTGTAAATGCAAAACGGTTATGATCAAATTTTTGTGAATAGACTATTTACATCAGTGTTTTACTTTTAGTCTACCACTTATTGAATAAATATTTATGATATCATCATATATTCATTGTTATAGGAGTTAGGCACATGGAAGACAAGGAAAACCTAAATTGCTTTGATTATACATTTACATTACCCATGAGGACACCTTGCCCAACATCATAGAGGCATGGATGTTAAAAAGTATATAATTTTCATTTAATAAAATATTATTTATTGTTTAAAGTAGAACTGCACACCAAATAGTCATATGGAGACACATTCTGGCTACTTGGTTACTGGGCATAAAATATAATCTTCACATTAATATCTTGCTAAAAGCTTAGTCTAATATTTTGACATAAGCATAATATTATTTGAAATGAGACTTAGAATAACAAAATAATCCTTGGTAACAAAGGTAAAGCAGGGAGCCTCACAATCTCTGACTTAAATTATACTACAAAAATACTATTACAAAAATGGCATGTACTGGAAAAGAAAAACAGGCCTGAGGATGAATGGAACAGATTAGAAGATACAAAAACAACTCCAAACACCGTCATCTTACTCTGGCAAAGAGATCAAACACACCCACTGGAAGAAAAACTGCCTTTTTAATAAATGGTGCTTTATTGAATAGTATGGAAAATCTGGCTTTACACATGCCTAAGATTAAAGCTAGACACATGTCTCTCACAACACACTAAACTAAAATTGAAATGAATCAAAGATCTAAATATTAAAACAGAAATGCTAAATCTGCTGGAAGCGAGAATAGATGGAAATCTTGAAGATATAGAAGGAGGCAAAGATTGCATGAACAAAACCCTAATTGCATGGAAAATACTACAAAGAATCAACAACTGAGATTTCTTCTTATTAAAAATCTTTTGCAGAGCTAAAGAAATCACAAACAAATTGAAAAGATAACCCACAGAGTGGAAAAAATTTTAGCTAGATAAAGAACTAATAACTAGAACATATAAAGAATTGAAAAAAAAAATCAGAATCCCCAAATACAAAGACCCAATCAAAAAATGGGCATCTGAGATGAATACATGCTTTTCAGATGAAGAAATAAAATGACAAATAAATATATGGAAAAAAATGTTAAATATCATTGGTCATTCAAGAAATGCACACTAAAATAACACTGAAATTTTATCTCACTCCAGAAAGAAAGGTTATCATCAAGAAATCAACCAATAACAAATGTTGGAGGGGCAGTGTGGGAAAAAGGATTAGTGTTCCACTGTTGGTGGGAGTGTAGACTGCTACAACCTCTATGGAATTCAGTGTTGAGACTCTAAAAAACTAGGATTAGAAGTCTCACTTGACCCACTTGTTCCCCTTCTGGGTATCTTCCCAGAAGAATTAAAACCATAATACCACAGTGATACATGCACAGCATGTTTATAGCTGCACCGTTTGTAATAGCTAAGTCTTGAAAACATTCCACATGCCCATAAACCAAGGAATGGATAAAAGAGGTTTTGTTTTTTTACATATATATATATAGCAGACTATTACTCAGTCACAAAAAAGGATACATTTGAAACATTTCTAGGTAGATGGATGCCACTTGAGATCACACTGTTAAGTGAAATAAATAGGATACATGTGTAAATATCACATTGTCTCTGTGGAGTAAGAAACTGACAGAGTAGATAAGGACCAAAATGTACAGTAGATTCCTGAAATAGGAAGACATTGTTCAAAAGGAAAGAGGAACTAGAAGAGGGGAGAGGGAAAGAAAGGAAGAGAAAAAAAACAATAAAAGAAGGATAAAATGGAAATAAAGCTTTGTAAATGAGGGTAAGAGGGGTTGAAGGGAGGGGAAGGGATTGGGAAAAAAGAAGAATTAATGTCTATCACATATAGGTACAAATTCCCTCTGATGAATATTATCATTATGTATATATAAATTGTACCAATACACTTAATTTTTTTAAAATTATCAGTACATATTAATTGTACAAAATAATGGATTTTATTATGACGTTTATCCACACAACGACAGCTGAATGAGGGTTGCAGGCCCCTACCACTGGTCAGCATCATAATAAACTATCATACTGCATATTTCTAGTCAGTTAAAAGGGCAAAATTCAAATGATGAACTATGTGTCTACCAGATGTGCATCGTTTTTGGACTATAATAAAGTCAAAAGGTCATAAGTCATTCTGCAGTGAATGAAGGCTCTCTATAGCATTTCAGCTTTAGTTCACATTATGAAAACACTGCCACTATCATCTGTTCCATATCACAGATGAGGTTATTGAAGTTAATAAGCACAGATGTTGATTGAGGTTCGATGTCTGCCGAGATACAAATGTAAACGTCATATTCAGAGTAAAGATTTCCTGAGCAGAGAATCCCTTGGAAACCCAGTCCAAAAGTGAGTCAGATGGCAATCCCAGCACTGAAGATGATTCTAGCAAGGGACAGGAAGAGTTGTCTCCTCACCCACTCTCGGGCTCATCAGATGGTGACGCCAATCTCAGCCTTTCCAGCCACGTGGAGCCAGTGTACATGAAGAGAATTAGAAATACTAAGACACCATTAAGCTTTTCTGGAGTTGTGTTGGACATTAGCTTGGTGCCTGCAAGTACTTTCCCAATCTCCTTTAATGGTAATATTTCAGTAAATTCAAACACTTTAGATGGGAGCACATTTACAAATGAGTCTGCCACAATCCAATAAGGAAAGGTATTCTTGAACTCTCTTGCTCCTAGTGCAGTGGTATATACTATTCCCAATTCAGGCCAGACTGTGGGATCTATGAAACAGGAGGGCTTGCCAAGGAACCTGGTATTTTCTCAGTTGATCTGTCAATCAGAATGCACAAATGAACGTAAACCTGTCTTCTCAAAATATCCCAGGGAGTGACCTTCATCTGCTTGTCCCCTCATGAGTTAATGTATCCCTAACTCAAAATTCTTCCCTGACTCTCCCTACTCTACTAAATCCCACTGAGTTAAACCATGACACTGCTGATAGCCAGCCAATGTCTGCACCTGTGGCAAGCAAATCTACTGTGACCTCCGTGGGTAACGCTTCAGAACTGCTTCCTTATTACTGTCAAGACCTACTGTCAGTTCCTATACCTCAGGCTGCCCTTGGGGAAAGAGTTCCTGCTGGTGAAGGCCAGGAAGGTCTCTCCACCCCAGCAGTTCACCAGGATTTTGTCAGAGAACACTGATTGGTTCTGCAATCCGTGTCAAATTTAAAGGAGAATTTCTTACAGAATTCCAAGAGCAAAGCAACAAGCAGCCTTATGATGCTAGCCTTCAAATCCAAGTATGTCCCAGATGGCATGGTTGAGACAGTCTGTGAAGACCTGGAGAAAAACAGAAACAAAAACAAAAACAAAAAAAAAACTTGCCTACCTCTAAACTGTCCAGTTGGATGAAGATATGCAAGACTTACAAACCTTGTTTCCTAAACTCCCCCTCCCTTTTTACTTTCAGCATCAGCAGCAAATCTTTTCATGTGGCGACAAAGACATAAAGCATTCTCCCATTTAAAGGAAAACACTCTACTTTTTTTAAGTAAATGTATTCAAGAGACTTTGAATTGATTTGCGTGAAGATCACAGTTGAATGTACATTGGTAGAATTGAATTATGAAAGCCTGTTTGTTCACGTGTAATTTTCTCTTTCCAATGGAGTCGAAGGAACGAGAAGAAATGTTTCAAGTCAAAGTATATCATTTAGTTGGCAATATAATTTTAAGGTCAAAATGGAACTTGATAAGTTTTTTAAATTAAAAATGCATGCAGCATAGAAAATGAAATATACCTGCAGACGGTTAGAAACAATGCAATTGTTTTCGTTTACTTTTATTACATGGGCATTGATAAGATTAAGAAATAGAAATGTTACTCCAAACTATTGTAACAGTGTATTTCTTGAAGATAAGTAGCTTAATATATACAACTATATATATATATATATATATATATATATATATATGCGTACAGACACGCTTACCTGTTTCAGCATTTTTGAGAAAGTCTGGCTTTAAGTCTGCACAGATTTCCAGATGTTGTTGCTAGGAGTTCAGTGTAGCTGAGGAAGTTTGAAACTCCACTAAAAACTGTAACAAACTTCAGTGTGAGTGTAAATATATCAGTACCCTAAGCAAGATTTGAGTAAGTACAGTGAATTTTATTTATACCGTGTATGTTTCTCTTATACTTCAGGCACTATGAGCTAAAAAGAAAAATGTTTTTTTACTGTTTAATTTATTTTTATTGTTTGAACAAGAAGTGAACATTACTTCCAGTATAGTTTTACTAGGATTTTACTAGTAAAGCTTTAGTAGGATTTTAAAAACAGTGACTTATCAGGAGTGTACCACGTTCAGTATTGTTAACGCTGAAACAGGAATTGTAACTTCCAATTTTGGTAGTTTTTTTTCACATCTTTGTTCTTTATTTAGCAACTCTGATTCTTTTAAATAAGCTTTATGTAGACTTGTACGTGCCTTTTTAACTCGTGGTCTTCTGGTTAGTAAGATACAGAAGTGTCAACAGAAGCACTGATGTTTCTTTTCTACTCT
Organism: Cuniculus paca; assembly: GCA_004365215.1. Classification (NCBI taxonomy): domain Eukaryota; kingdom Metazoa; phylum Chordata; class Mammalia; order Rodentia; family Cuniculidae; genus Cuniculus; species Cuniculus paca. The sequence continues at coordinate 22,516 of RJWT010000633.1, read as the reverse complement.
CTAGCAAGGTTAAGTTCACCACAGAATTGCGTTATGTTTGGAGAACTTAAGTTTCACTAAATATCATTTACAATTTTTGTCAGGCAAATGGATAAACAGGTACTTATTACTGATGTTTTTCATTATAATGAAAATAACAGCAGTTACATTACAGAAAACATTCTAAAATCAACTCTGCAAGTTATGAAAGCCACCATTTTAAAGTAAAGAAATTCTGTCCTGTGGGAACTTCATTCTCAGTGTTTTGCTTTCTTGATACATGATGACATGTAACTAACTGCTGTTGGCAATACCGGGTCATGCCTTCTTTAAAAGCAATCTTCTGAGTTTATATAGGAAGCTTGCTGGATGTGGTTGAGAACTGTGTTTATAGTTTTTATCAGGACTCTGGAATGCAAATACATTTATGTAGTGACTAAAATTACACTTCATTCTCTGAAAAGTCAGAAAAGTGAGACAATGATATGTTCAGAGATGACTTAAAGTTGTTCAACATAAAAACATTACATCTTACTTTCTTTAAAATGAGAACAAAGGGCTCATTCTGGATCTCTATGTGTCCATCAGCTGAGCGTGTTGAACAAGGGCCACAGAGTGCTTAACCTTTGCTGTTATTGCAGATGGAACTTGCAGGGACAGGTAAAGAGCCCTATAAAGAATCTCTTTTCCATCATTTTGATAAAGAGCTCACATTCAGTTTTTATGGAATTGGTAGATGTTCCTAAACTGCGGAAACTATATTTTATTTTGTTTTGTTTCTACAGAGTCAGGTGTTTTGGAGTTCTCTTCCATTTTACAATATTACACAGCTTGTTTTTTCTTTGACAGTGTACTGATCTTGTTACTGAGGCTAATTACCTGATTCTTTAGTGTAGTTGACATGAAAATGTTTTCCACTTGATTGCTGCAGATATCAAGAGATTGATAATAATTTTAAAATATTCATTCAATAGAGAAATTGATGTATGTTACATATAACGGGGAAAGTTTCGTACATGTTCCAAAAATATAATAAGCCTCTCTTTCATTTAGAGTTCTTAACTCATTTTCCCTTATGAAAAAAAGCACACAAACCTCAGCCGTACATGGGAAACCCAATTATATTTCCAACGTTGTGTAATTATAACCTTACAATTACTTCAGGTAGCTGCACAATATACCAGGTAAGAATCAATGCACATTAGAAAGAATTTGCCATTCATTTCTTTCTGTAAAATATAGGCCCATCGATATGTAGTCCAAATATATGTGAATGGAATAATATAAACCCTGTGATCTCCTTGCACAGAATTGCAAATGTAATTTTGCAATGCCAAGGGTCAGACCCGGAATCCTTGGAGTTCATGTGGGAGAAATTCCTTCTTAGCATAAACCAATGCTTGAAAATGCTTCAGATGACCCTCTAACAATGCCTGAAGAGCCATCAGAATAGAGGTAAAGAGTTCTCCTCAAACCTCAACCTCTGTTCCCGGCTGTGGGACTTTTTTGGTATGAGCCTATCTATGCACTCTACCAGCCAGAGTTTGGCATTTAACTCTTAGTTACATCCAGTAAAGAACAGTCTCTTGTTTGAAGAGATAGTGCATTTGTTTCTTGAGCAAGCAAGAGAACCTGTGTTGTACTGCATTACACCTCATGTGTATTTATAATAAAGACTCTGGAGTATGCACCTGTTTCAGTGCCTTTCAGGTGTTGTGAAAGGCAGTTAGATCTTACAACCATAGATTAAAATCTATAGTTTAACTGAACACTGACCTTAATTCTCCCAGTATGTGCCCTTGTATCGTGCATGTTAAGTTGGATTATTGAGCATGTGTACCAGCCTTCCCTTCTACATCCTAGACAAGTATGCAATAGTATATAGCCACAAGTTCTTCATTCTTTAAAATGTTTTAGTAGATCATCTCATATAAAAAATAATTTAGCAAAACTCGGGGAAAGAATTATATTTTGCAAAAGATTTTTCAAAGTCTTGCTAAAGCTTAGATGATAAAGTCTAATGGTTATTTTGACTCTAATTAGCATTTTTCAAGCTAATTAAATATTACCATGATAAATTATATTAGTCAAAATTACATAGCATGTAACTCTTGGCTTTCAGTGTTCTCAAAAATAAAATCTATTCTTCCGCTGCATGTACTGTATGTTTAGATGAAACCAGTTATATACTCAGTATGGTTTTACTGTTCCTTAAACAGAGAGAAACTCTATCCAGAATGTGTATCATGGGGTGGGGAACAGAGTCATTACTGCATTGTTAGGTGATGGCACACAGCAGATTCCAGAATATTTCTGTGCTTAATTACTCAATCAAAGAGATCTAAAGTTTGTCTGTTGTACTTGTAATGGGGGTTTACGCCTGAACAACTAAGTGTTTCATTTTCTGAAATGATGTGAACTTATTTTTCTAAGCACCAAGATAAATAATCATTATATATATATATATATCAAAAATGATTTACTGAGTAAAACATTAAGCATATTTTGGTGTAATCTGGATTTTTAGTTGTGTTCTCATAGTTATTATTAAAAATAAAACCGCTAAGAAGTATTCTAGTTTTTGATAACCATACCATGATACAATCACCTATATTCCCATGGTACAACCCTTTTTCTTCTCACGTATTATAAGGTATCTTATGTTTTATTTCATATGCTTTATATTTTCTTGTCCTTGGAATTTACTTCAGTGTCTTTGATTCATATAATATATAACTATCTAGAAATAAGTGTCAATGTAATAAAATATTTTTGAAGTATGAATTTCAACTACTGTATCTTTAGCTGAATTTTTTATCAAAGATCATCTTCATCTCAAAATTTAAAGATCAGATACATATTTTCATTTTGTAAAACTATAATATTCTTCGAGATTTTATGTAGAAAATGAATGGCAATATGAATTTTTTTTTCATTTTTTATTGAGGAAAATTTCTGAGAAATTTTACTAAGCTGTACCAATTTTATTTTGAAAGAAAACAAGTTATACCTGTTTTCTGTAAAATAATTACCTTCTGACAAAATAGGTAGGACAATAAATTGTAAAAGCTGAAAAATTAAAGTTTAACATTGATAATTCAGGTTAATAAATTAGACATAATCTAATCAAGGATTCAGTAATAAGTGAAAGCTGGTTATCTCTCAAAACTTCAAACATTTGTGATTTTCATGCCTATTTGTTACATATATAATAGTATACAGTAAAATCATTTTTTGCAATGTATAATGCTTTTCAAATGTGAAATTATCAAACTTGGAAGTAAACATAAATGTATTTTTTGAATTTCTGTAGTAATAGCTATTTAAATGCCATATATACAATTGAGAAGTAAATATCTAAAATTGTATATTAAAAAAATAAAACTACTTTTCTTTCAATTTGTCAGAAATCTTAATATGTTTAAAATCTTCATGGAAATTTCTCAGATTTATATGTTATCTGCATATTATCAGAACACTTAATTATAAACACATTTGCATTAGATAAAAGAAACACAACTTGGTGCAACTGTGAAAAATATTTCAAAAATATTCTTTAATACTATTTCAACACATGACATGGAATAGATTTTTCTTTAAAAGTTTAAAATGTAATTCAGAAAACTGCTATACGAACACTTATTTAACTGATGATTTATAGAGTATTGTCTGTTGAATGAATAAGCTAAAACTACTTATTCAGTATATTCAAAAATGCAAAATTTTAAATCCAATTTGTGGCTGAAGAAAGTCTGACATTGGAAACATGAGATTTGTGGATCAAATACAAACCATTACTAAAAGCACATCTGAGTATTTCTGGAGTACTCGTACCCCAAGAGTGACATAGGTCATCCCATACATTTAAGAGTGTTATGCTACAGGAAAGTCATTTTAATATTATAGACTTAAAGATGTAAGGAATGAAAATAGCTCTGGGTTTTGTTAGTCTAGAAAGGAAACAAATTGCTCCAAAAAGTATAAGACCAGGTATATCTTTAGAATAATACACTGTGTCTAACTCCCAAGAGTGGTTTACTTTTAACCAAGTTTGCCAGTGTTCTTTGCTCAGAAAGTCTGGAGGACTCAGAGACACTCTAACATTAGTGATTTCCGTAACATACTAGTCAGAATGGAGAACAGTAAGGTGGAAACCGGATGGAATTGTGAACATTTTTCTCTGGATTATGTGTGTTGGTGTATTCACATAAAATAGCATCACATCTAAGAAACATCCATTGAATGCAATTGGAATCAATTTCTTTTTGCCTTTGATTGAGAATTCTTTATGAATATTTTCCTGTACTTGACTAGTTCATTTCTTCTCAGTAAAGAACACTGAATGGTAAAATAACTAACTAGACTTGTTCTCAATATAATAGAGAAAAAGGTATGAGGAAAACTGACTCCCAAGGTTATGGAAAACTGGAGAATCAGTGCAAATGTGGAGGTAATAGAAACAAGAAAGTAAACAGGATAAATCTCAATCTGTTGGCAAAGGCCTCAGAAACTGGCATAAGTCTTGTTTTCCAAAGAGTTCTGATCTCAAACAGTAGAAGAATTATGTCTCAACTCCAAAATAAGAGTTTGAATATACTTGTCCTTTGCTTTTTTCTGGTCGTGTTGTCCTTTCTAAGTTCTAAGATCTTGGTTATTGCTCACCTACATCAAGTGAAGCGAATGCTTCTTGTCCATTTGCAGATTCAAAGGCCAATCTCTTTTGAAATACCAAGAAAAAGGTTGAGGATATAGCTCAGTGGTGCAGCAAGCCTGAGGTCCTGACTTTGATTCCTGGTTACCTCCTCCCCCACAAAAAAAATCAAAAGTGAAATATCAAGAAAAAATGCTTTATCAGCTGTGTAGATATTTTAAATCCAGTCAAGATGACACTTAAAATTAGCCATCACTCTACCTACAAACTAAAAATCAAATACTGAGATTTTTCACCTCATTTCACAGTGTAGCTTTTCCAGTATCACTCTTTCCAATCATTAAGTCATACCACTATTTACTCAGGAGCGCAAAGTAAAAATCAGTACATCATCATTCATTATCAGCATCGTTCCTCATTCTTTCTTAATTCTCACATTCAAGCTAGCATTATATGCTACTCATTTTTTTGTGTGTGTGTGTGCTTGCCAGGAAGGTGCTTGTGCTGCTGGCTACATTCCCTGCCCTATTCTACTTTCTTCTTATCTTGATTTCCACTATGTTAATTAAAAACATGAAAGTATCATCACTTATTTGATATGCAGAGAATATGCTAAATTGTTTACATGCTACCAGTTTGCCATAATCTACCTTTCTCTCTCATTACATTAATCTTCACACTTGTTTAGTTAAACAAATTCTTTCCTCTATCTAGTTTCAGCATGCAGAAGTCATCACAAAGGAAATAAATTTCTTAAAAACTTTCAATAATCGGGTAATATTACATATATTTTTTCACCCAAAATCTTAAGATAGACACCTAAGTGCTGATAGCCATTAAGGGTTACACTTTCTTGTGTCTTTTCCCCTCTTCATACTGATTTTTTTCATTTTTCTGTTTATTTCAAGTTTTGAATTGTCATATTAATGTTGTGAACGCTTTCTCTTTATCCACGTCACTTTATTTTTTTAAAGAAAAAACAATAATAAAAACAATGGTACAAAATTTCAAAACAAAATTGTAGGAGAGTAATAATGCTTAGTAGTACATGGCATATTGTTATCTTCAAAGTAGTTGCTCATATTACAAGGAATAGGCATGAAAAATTGATCAAACAATATGGAATAAACCTTTCTTTTCAATGAACTAATAGCAATTAGTAGTATAACTATATTAACGATTTTGCATATATATATATTTTCCCTTCCTTCTTTCTCCCTCCCCTTTCGAGTTTCTCTTTCCTTTCAAACAGTTTCTTCCCATTTCACAATATCTATTGCACATTTTGAATCTTATTTACTCTTTCAGCTTCTTGCCCTAGAGAAATAATAATGTTGTTTACACATGCGAGTCTGACTTATTTCACTTGTAAGTACGGTCTCGAGTTGTATCCATTCCACTATAAATGTCTCAAGTTTGTCCTTTTTTATAGCTGAGTAGTACTCCATTGTATAAAAATACTTTATACATCAGAAGAATGACCTACATTATATGTAAGGCTACTAACCAAGCCTCATTTTCTTATAGAGTTTTACTGAGATGAGCTATGTTCTTTCAAATCATTTCAGCAATGAAAGAATCTGGATTTATAAACATTGTTAACTTTCTAATAACTTTAATTTTCATTCTTTTTATATTCATAGAATTTTAAAAATGTATCATCTTAAGAGTCTTAAAATTTTACACATAGAAACTCACTGAATAAATTTTTCAAGTTCAAGTACAATGAATATAGTCATTAGATGCCTTGATGGCAGCCATCATCAATTAGTTTAAAAGTTCAGCTAATACTACTAGTACAAAAAATTCAGTCTCCATGATCAAAAGACCCTAAAAGACTAAAAAAATTCCAGTTTCCGCCTAACCCCCCACACTGCTCCATATAATTGACCTCTTACATGCTTTTCTCCCACTCTGATATTTTCATGACCTTAATCACTAATCATGCCCTCTTCAACCATCTTGATAAACACAAACAACTGTAAAACTCCAAAATTATTCCTTTCTTGGGCCCATATTTGGTCAGCTATTCTCAAAACATAGCTGAAGAGCTTCAGAAACCTTTGACAAAACTACACATAACATTTTGCTTCTTTTCCCAAATGGAACACACCCATGAGGTCATACTTTAAACTGTCACATTATAAATAAATGGCTTATGTTTAATAATAATCAGTTGCTTTTCTTACACTAATTTCACAAATTTTACAGTCTTAAAGAGTATATGCATAGAATACTACCAAATGCTAGTATTGTTTTGTATTTGTTTTAGCAATTTTGTCTCTTTAGTAGCACAAGAAAATGAAAATATAGATATAGGGTTTCACTTGCACTTGACTTCATCTTTTTCATATGAGGATGCAAATGACAGTATTCATATTTCTTCATGGATATTATAAACAGATTTGTTCTAACTAATGTCGTGGTCTTATACCACATAGTTTGATCCTTTGTGATACAATGCCTAGTTATCATTTCTAGACATTACTTTGACACACAGGGAAAAGTTTAAATAAGTAACTATTTGTATAAATATAACTGAAAAAAATTGGTACCTTTAAAACTTACAATGTGCCTGTTTTAACCAGCATGACACATTTGTATAATGCTACTGTTTTGATCACTAACAATATACGCCAAATGCTTATTATCAAGAAGCTACAAGAAACTATAAACAGAAAATCACCTTTGTGTGTACACTGTGTGATGAGGGACATGATCATCAACTTTCAGTCTTACATTATGTTTTTAATCTTATTTGATCTTACTAAATTAAAATACACTTCTTTTAAACAAATGTCCATATAACAATGTAGCAGAAACCTACAGTATTTAAGTTGCATAGGTTATATTTGTAGTGATTATGTATATTTTACAATGACTAACCAATAAACTGGACACTATAATGAAGAAATTCAGTACAGTGAATCTACTAGAAGATGTTAGAAATTAAATACAAATTATTTCAACTTCTATGAAACTAGCGATTCAGTAATATCTTTTTGTAAAATACACATAAAATTTTAAAGCATACTGTTTGAATGGGTGCTACTGTAATAACATCACATCAGGCAGCATGTATCAAGTGTTCTTTATAGCTCCTCAGAGCATGAGTTTACAAAGGGGAAGGAGTGGTAAGTTTCCGTACCACTGAAGCATGAATGTAGCCTAATTAACAAAATTAGCCTGCTCCACTCTCACTTTCATTTTGTTTATCTTCTTTCACATGCATGATATCAGCTGCACTGTTCAATACAATGTCTCTCACTGCCATGCGGCACTATTTCTTCTCCACCTGCTGCATCTTGACCGCTATCTCAGACTGCTGCAAGTGCAATTATGTTTTTGCTTAGTAGTCCTCTAATTAAGTCTACTGTCTCTCTAAGCTTTTCCTATTAAAAGCAATTGGAAACATCTCATCCCTGAAAGCACATGTCAAAATATGCTTCATGTTTCTTAATTTCAGTTTTTTATGTTGTTAATTTCTTTCAGTACAAATGACCTGAGGTGAGACACAGTGGTAGAAAACTAAACCAATCAGAATCCTCACTGGCAATTATCTACTGTTGTGTGCTATGGGTAAAGTACTAGCTTTATCTTATTACATACACCCAACTTTTTTTAGTTGATACTCATGAGAACAACAGCCAGAGGGCAGAAAAGTGAAAGTGAAAATAAAAAGAATAAAACCTAATTATATTCCAGGGATGCTCTATCTTACCAAAACTGAACTTATTTCATAATTTTTTGCTCATCAAATCTATTATTTGTTTGTTTATTTTACTTGAAACTCAGTAACCAGTATCCTATCCATATTAACTTTTGCTAATGGATTTGCAAATAATGGAGCCGCAATTGTAAAAGTTCATCATTCAATCCAAACAATGAAACTGTTTGAAAATTATGTACATGGGCCAGGTATTTCCAAGAGACAGATCCTATAATATGAAAATAGCTGAGCCGATGTAAGATTTAAGATCCACACACTTCCACCAGGTGTGTATGCTGGGGAAGAGATACTGCTTAAACTGCTGCTTGTTGGGCCTCATGGGTTATAGTTAGGTTAACTAAGATGTTAGGACCTATGACAAAAAATTATAAACATTCTGATGTGACACCACTGTTAAGAAATCTGTTTTTCATCATGTTATACACACCCTTTTGTCAATATTTTCCCCTTCCAGTAGAATGCAAGGCTGAAATGTAATTATCGCTTCAATGCCTTTAAAAAGTAGAGAACACTCTTTAAAATAAAAAAAAGTAGAGAATAGTATCAATAATGGTTTTTCTCAACTCAGAGGATGGTTACAGTTCACTGGCTATGTGACCACACATCCAGACATTAAGAAACATGAAAGTCTACATAAAAGTTCTTCAGCAAAAAACAAAACAAAGCAAAAAAATAACATTAATGTAGCATGTTCTCTCAGTTTCCAGGAACTATCTTCAGTGTTGGCATATTTGTGGCTTAACACTTCTTAAATTTTATTTTCATAACATCGCTCATTGAATCCTGGCAGAAAATAACAGTAAAATGGGACATTAAGATCAGAGGTCCTTTTTGTAATGAAGTGATGGATCGCCTTATTTCTTTTTACTTCCTAGTTCAGTATATCACTTCGAGTAAATGTTGAAGACAGTAATAAATCTACATCATATTTCCAAACTCTTTGCTTTTACTGAAGGTCATTTGGATATGAGCTATCCAGGAATTTCCAATAAGACAATACAGTCTAGATAATACTTAAAATGACATTTTTCAAGAAAGATTTTTGGGAGGGGAATTAATGCTAATAATGCACAGAAATACATAGGTACCTTGAAGTACGTTTTCAAAAAATTAAAATCGGCATTGAGGAAGTAATTCTTTTAAATTAAGTATAAGCTTTAAATTAAAATTAAATATGAAGGAATACAAAATCAAATAGATTTTACTTGAAATTTTATAAAATCATTTCATCATGATTGTAAAATATCTTTAGAATATGAGAACAACTGTGTGTGTGTGTATGTGTGTAACTAATAAAACCTATACATTTAAAAGTTTAGCAAACTCGCTCACTGAAGTGGTGGTGGTTCTTTCTCAGCAATCCAAACCACTGAGATTCTGCAACCAAGCAAATATTTGAACCTTGACTATGTTACTACACAGCTGTATGAAATAGACAACCTACTTAATTTCTTTAAGCTTATTTCTTTGTCTAAATATTGAGAATAGAACTAGGAGGAATGAATGAGATGGACCCTGTAAAATTATTTTTACTCATAAATATTGGTTGCTCTTGTTTTTCATGTTATTGCAACTGTTACATGGCTGTTATTTCACAAACATTACAAACATTTATTTGATATGCATTTCTGATTTGAGAAGCGGTTTAATCTCATTGTACGATTTTTTGCAAGTTATATGGTATTTATGAATTTTTAATTAGTATTACATTGTTAAAATTTGAAGTTTTCTCAAACTCATATCATCAAACAAAGGAATTTTTGTAAATATATGTGAAATAGAGTTTAAGAGAAAGCCATAAAATGTGCTCAGAGCTGGGGATATAGCGAGTGGCATAGCGCCTGCCTGGAAAGTTCAAGGTTGTGAATTCAATTCCTGCTACAAAAAAAAAAATATGTTCAAGAATAATGGCTTTGGCCATTCCTAGCAGGAATATCTTAAGATATCATGTGAATTCTTGGAGCTTAGGGCAATCTTTAAGTAGGAGGTCACAGTAGAATATTAATCAGGCATAAAGAGAAAGAGAATTCTGGCAAATGGTACAATTTGGACTCACTGTGAAGGCATTATGTTCAGTGAAATACACAACTCGTGCAAAAAAAAATAAATAAGTTACTGCATGATTAGTTATATGAGATTGCAATAGTCCTATTCACAGAGAGTGAAAGTAGAAAACTGGGTGCCAGAGTCTGGGGAGGCAAAACTAGTAGGTAGTGTTGAATAGGGACAGAGTTTTTGTTTTGGAAATATGAAGAGTTTTGGAGATTGGTTGAATAACAATGTAAATGTACTTAACAGCATTGAATGTATACTTAGAAGTGTCTATGATGGCAACTTTGTTATATGCATTTTACAAAAATAAAACCATCTTTAATCTTTTAAAGATACATGTCACACACTCTATATATGTAAGTAATTGGAGTGCAAAGATTCAATGTTCAGCCACATTCCGGCTGCCTAGCCTTGTACTGTTCCATAAGTGAAATGGGAAACTGTCTGTGAGTGTGTTAGCTCCTCAGGATACCTTCCGGAAATCAGGACGCAGACTTTAGACCCTGGCACATTGTCATTAGAATGAATCTCAAAGCTTCTGGGAGAAATTAAGATAAACTGAAAGAGGTGCTCATGGAAACAAAACTTTGTAAATAGGGAAGGGAAGATGGGATGAAGGAGGGAAAGGGAATTGGGAAAAAAAAGAATCATAATATATTATGGACAGGTACAAATTCCCTACAACGGATATGATCATCATGTATATCTAAAATGTGCCGATAAACTTAATTAATTAAAAATAAGAAAGAGAGAGACAGAAAGAGAGAGAGACAGAAAGAGAGACAGAGAGAAAGAGAGAGAGAATAGGAGAAAAGTAGAGATCAGGTCCAACAGGAGTCAGCATGAGCTCAGGACTCCCTAACCAAGTATGATCGGGAGGTCCTGACCTGTGCTAGCTATCAAAACATGTCTTAAATTCTTTTAGGATTACAACCATAAATACAGGACTCTAAGCCTACATCAACATGGTTCCTAAGCTGTAAGATGATAATATGAGTACTAAAGTTAATATAATGCTTCATGAGCTTTATATACTGTGCACATAATATAGTTTGATTCTTGATACACAATTATATTGTGCTATGATGAAATATATTTAAAACATGAAAATATTTCAGAAATCAACTTGACAGTCCTAATAACAAGTTCACAATTCTTATAAATTGTCTATTGCTTAATTACAGCCATGGGCTGCTTCATTTGTTTTTTTTTTTTACATAATTTATTGTTTTTAGACTTTTTAAATTTTAAAACAAAGTGATGATACAGAATCTCAAAACAAATACTAGGAGATTAACAATGGTTAGTATATTGCATCTTGTTATCTTCAAAGCAGTTGATCAAGAGTGCTGCTCTACTTATAAAGAACATAAATGGTTGAAAATTCCACATACAGGATCAATCGCCAAATATTCATCTTAACAACGTCAAAACATTGGGAATTTGGAAATTGTAAAACTATAGTTCTCAAGATTTAGCTCTCACAAGCTGTGCTACTATAAACATTGGCGCACACATATTGCTAGGGTATAGTGTTTTTAATTCTTCCAGGAAGATAACGAGAAGGATAGCTGGGTTCAATGGGCCCTCTAATCCTAGCTTTTTGAGGAACCTCCACATTGATTTCCACTGTGGTTGCACCAGTCTGCACTCCCACCAAGAGTGGAGAAGGGTTTCCAAATGTCCATCATCTGAGGAAAAGATTAAAAAGATGTGTTATTTTTATACGGTAGAGTATACTCAGCCATATAGAAGGATAAACTTGAGACTTTCATAGGGAAATGGTTGCACCTCGAGATAGTACTCATAAGTGAGGTAAATCAGCCTCACACACATAAACACAGTACTGTCTCCTTGGTGTGACAAATTAAGAGTAAATAAGGTCTAAAATCTACAATAGATATTGTGAAATGGAAAGAAATTGTTTAAAAGGAAAAAAGAACTAGGATATGGGAAAGAGGAAAGGAAGGAAGGGAAAAGAGAGAAAAAATTCAAGTTAGGTATATTATTAGTGTCTCTTAGTTCATACAAAAGGAAGGTTTGTGCTAATATTGGTTGGAGAATATTTTATGCCTTTATGTATTTTGAATAACTATTTTAAAGATAACAATACATAATGTATTGTTATTCTCTTATTATCTTGTTGTGAAATTTTGTTTTGCCTTTCTATAAAATAATAAAAAAACTTCTAAAACTTATTGTGCATTACTATCGTATTAAAAGCATATTAAAACACATTTTGAGATTTAACTCCCGCATTTATTTTTCATAGGTCAGGACCCCAAATTTGCACTTCTTACAAGTTCTTAACTGATCTTGACATTGCTAGTACAAAGATCACATTTTCATGAATTATTTTGATGATTGTATCATGATTCTAATTAGTCAGTTCTATTTGTTAGATCAGTTTACATTCGCTTCAGGCTTGTGCTAAGAAGAATTACATCCCTGAAGGCAGAAGCTCAAAATAGTTGACAAAGTCATTGTCTCTATTCTATGCTCATCATCACTTTGATTTCATTGCTTCCATTTTAAATATGTATTTGTGATTAGGCATCATTGCACACAAGCAAAAGCAGAATTGCCAGTATACCTCATTCTTGAATTAGACTGAATATGAAAGGGCATGGTAGTTAATCAGTTCACCAAATGAATATGACTCTGAAATGTATACTCACTGTATTTTTAGAGTTCTGAATCATTTGATGACCTTTCATCCATGTCTTCCCATCATTAGTATATGCCTTTTTATTAATTTAAAAATCATCAGGAGATAAATAAATAAGAATATGATGAGGTTTGTGAAATTTAAATAACTTTTGACATGGCAATCAATCCTGTAATGACAAATGCTTTTAAAACAATGTGTTTTGATACTATACATTTATTCTGAAAGTTTATTTTATTTAATATTAAATAAATATTGACACATTTTTCCAATCACAATGTGAGACATTTTTGATATTTAAGTAATAAGTTACAAATACCATAAGCATTTTGTTGTCAATATTTTAAAAAGTAATTCTCTGAGAACATGAGTAATTGTAGAATATTAAAATAACCCCCTGCCACACACACACACACACACACACACACACAACACCCTTGGTAATTGTTTCTTTCTTTTTTTTTTTTTTTTTTTTGGCGGCACTGGGGATCAAACTCATGACCTCACACTTGCCAGGCAGGCACTTACACCACTGAGCTAAATCCCAAGCCCTTAACCCTTGGTAATTGTTGCATGGCACATTTTATTTAATAATTTTGTTACATTATTAAACTGTTCAGAAGGTACTTGGTATTCCTTCCCAACACTATCTGCTCCCTTTCATCTTCTCCCTCATCCCTAGCTTCCTTTTGAGTTACATGTGAGTCTGTGATGCTGATAACCAAGCAACACCACAGCACACCAGCTCGCAGTCTGGGGTTTGCTGATGTTTATGACTATATTCTGTCCTTCAGGAAATGTGGTCTGTATACTGCATACTGCACTATCACAAGATTTAAGCAAATCTCACTATTGTTCTTCTCAGAGTTTTTTTTTTTTTGCAATGATGTAAATTACAACTTTCTTTCTTACATGATATGAAAACCAAAGCACACAGCATATCTCCTCGTAGTAACATCTGCACCAAAAAGAAGCCAGTCTAAAAGTGAAGCCAATCCTTAAAAAAAAATCATAGATTAAATCAGAGGTATGAAAAACGGAGGAAATACATCTGATGCAGCATTTGCAAAGCACTGGAAAGACACTTAATTTAAACTATCGTCTGCATATCAGTGTAAACGCTAATATGTTCTTTTTGTTTTTTGGTTTTTTTCTTGAGACTTGGTCTTTCTATGCAGTCCAAGCTGGCCTTCAACTTAATATGTATCCCAGCGTGGCCTTGAACTCTCGGGGATCCTTCTGCTTTAGCCCGGATTACTGGGTTACAGGTATGTACCGCCATAACTGGTACAACACGTTCTTTAATGGTTTACTGAGTTTATTTATCTGTCATTCAAAAGTGTTTTTGATATGCATATGGGACAATAGAACAAATGATACAGTTCTTTCTGTCTCACTCTCTTTCTGTGTGTGTACCTGTAGTCTATCTGTTATCTGTCCCTTGAAGCAGCAAATAACATGTATAAAAGTACATTAAGCATTTTTAAAATATACTTGAAATTTAAATCTTAAGATATGTAAAACTTCTGAAATAATTTGAATTGGCTTGAGTTTTCAATGTTAAATATAAATTCACAATTAATATTAAGCATTCAAAGAAAGACAACTTTGAAAATACGTCAAAGTGTGAGATTATATGTTCAACTTTTATTTAGAAGATTTGAGAAAACATCATTCTGTGTTGTGTGATAAGAAGAATATGAAAGCTAATTGGGAGTCAGTCTTTCCTTGCTATTCACTAACTGAAGGTTTTGCATCAAGACAGTGAGATGATGTCATTAGACTGCATGCCTTTGAGTGAACTCATTTTGTGTAGATTTGTACAGTAGATAATCCCGTGAATTAGCTATTAGGACCCAGTATGGAGGAGATTCAAATAGGAACTTGTGAGTCAAAAAATTTCTGGTCCCACATCCTTACATATGCTAAGTCATAATATCTAGAGTTCTATAATAGAATCCATATTTTAATAGTTATATCAGTTACTTTAAATGTAATTTGTCTAGAAAATTCCAATCATATTATATGACACTGATTATTTTAGCAGATTTTAAGTCATGTTTAATTAGAGGTCAACTCATAGTTTAATTTAATTCATTTATTTACAAATATAAACACATATACATGTAAAAGAGACATACAGTGAAGTAATGTCAATAATCATAGTCTTTATCCATAGATACAAAAATTACTGACAGATTTCTATGCAACATTTCAGGAGTCTGGTATGCACCTAACCTGACTCTTTCTCTCTTATGTAAATGGTTGTAAAACTACATCTGGATGAATCATTCTCTTTCTTAAGAGAGGAGTAACACCAGGCTCCAACTATGTCTTCTGTCACCAGGACTATACTCATCAACCTGATACCTATGAAGTGGTGGTTATCTCCTGCCTGTCAAAATTCGCAATATTCAGAGGTTTACTGAACACAGTGCCTTGTTGATTCTCACTGACTGCAATTAAAAATAGCATTTTCTAGAATGAAAACTTACTGAGATTAATATTTGAAATGTCAGTCTCTATTTGAAAAGATGATAGCTGACAAATACATGTAATGCATGTAGAGTAGATGATAAAATGTACTTAAATATGCGTAGCAGAAAAGAGATTCATATCTTCATTCTGTTTGGGAAAGCAGTGGGAGATAAACTAGCCCTAAAGTTTCTAATTTATTATTTCATGATTGATAGTTGATTCATTCTAATGAAGCTGAACAAGCACTTGTCAGAGTCAGAAAAATTAGCTCTTAAAATTGACTTTGAGCTTATCAAGTTATGTAAGCTTTACCAACACATTTCAACTTATACTTCTGTAACATTTTTCCCTATCAGAGCTGATCACCGACATAACTTCAAGCTAAAATTAATTTTTTAGATATTCATAGCATATTTTTTTGCTTTCCGATGTCATTCTTGATCATATTTATGGCCTCTTTTTATTTATTTATTTTTAACGTTTCCTGTTTGGAATTATTTCTCTTTTTATTCGCCCATGTTTGCAGTACATAATGAGTACATTCATTGCAGGAGTTGGTACATGTGCATAATACTTCTTAACTCTTTTTCATCCCCTTTCTTCCCCCTTCCATCTTCTTTCTCTCCATCTCTTAATCCCATTTACCTTTGTAAAAGACCAATCTCTATTTTTCCTATTATGTATCTCTTATTTTGCCCATTGATTTATCTATATCTTTCACATATAAGGGAAATCATGAGATAATTAAGCTGTGTCTGATTTATTTCACTTAGCGTTATGAACTCAAGGTGCATCCATTTTCCTACAAGTGAGCCCGTTTGTCCTTCCTTATTGAAGGGTAGTACTTCACTGCATATAGATAACACACTTTATCCATTCATCTATTGACAGACATATCAAAATGTATCACATATGATAAATATGATCATTATGTATATATAAAACATATCAATAAACTTAATTTATAAATACACTAGAGGAAAGATAGACTCTTTTAACAATTTGTGCTGGGAAACCTGGCTATCTGTATACAAAAGATGAAAGTACCTTGTACTAAACTTGTACTAAACTAAAATCAAAATATGTCAAAGATTTCAATGTTAATACAGAAACAGTCTGCTGGAAGATAGAGGTAAAATTTTTGAAGACATAGGCATAGTGTAAGAATGTTCTGAAGAGAACCTCAAATGCACAAGAAACAATATCAAGAATCAACGAGTGAGATCATATCAATTAAAAATCTGCTGCACAGCAAAGGAAATACCCAGCAGAGTAAAGAGACAACCTAGAGAGTGGAAAAATGATTTTTGCTAGCAATTCTTCAGACAAAGAACTAATAAATACAATATATAAAGAACTAAAAGAATTAGATCTCCTCAAATAAAAGACTAATCAAAATGGGACAAATGAAATCAATAAATACTTCTCAGAAGAAGCACAGAAGGTCAGCAAATACAAAAAAAAAAAACCAAAAAACCATGCTTGACATTTCTGGCTATTATACAAATGCAAATTAAAATAACAAAGAGATTCCATCTTACTTGGAAAGAATTACTATCATCAAGAAATCAACCTATAACAAATGCTGGAGAGGCTGGGGGGCGGGGGTAGAAGGGACCTTCCACCTTGTGGAGGGAACATAAACTAGTGAAGCTACTGTGGAAATCTGTATGCAAATGCCTCACAAACTAAAAGTAGGAATTCCGACTGAATTAGCTATTCCTCTTCTAGATGTTTTCCCAAAAGAATGAAAGACATATTACAATGATATATGCATATACCCATGTTTAGAGCAGCACAATTTATTTTTATTTATATATAAATAATTTTGTTTTTTTGCTTTGACATGTGCTTGTATGCAACTCTCACAGACTTTAAATTGGTATTTCTGTCCCCCTCTCATTTCACCTTTTCTTAATCCCTCTCCTCCCAGAAGAAATCTGGGCATTTTACTGAGACAGACATAGGTACAATATCAAATGTATCAGGAGAAATAATTATCTCATTGATGGATTATTTAAATGTTTTATGCAGACCTAATTGAATTATCACGTAAATTGCCCACTTAAAGTACAAAAATGAATTTTAAAACTATATTTACTGAATTTTATAAGTATTGCCACAATTTTAGAACAATCTTAGTACTTTCAGATTTCTGTAACAAAATACCATAACCTGGGTAGCATATGAGCAACAGTATTTAGTGTTTCAACAGCTCTGGAGGATAAAGTACAAGACATGGGCGTCAGCCTTTGGAGTCCCAGTGAGTGGCCCTCTGCCAGTTTCAGACCACTAAATCCTTGCTCTGTCAAGGCACAGGGGCAAGGGCTCTGTCTTGGCTTTCTTTTGTAAGTGCTCAAATTCCATTCATAAGTGTTCAGTTTGTGCAGCATGATTATCTTTCTGAAGTCTCAACTTCTAGCACCATCTCCTGAAATTTAGGACTTCAGCATCCAAATTTTGGAGGGACTCATTCAGATCATATAAAATTTCATTATTTCAAAAATAAAGCCAATACTCATTAGTAATAACTCCTCGATTTTACATGTCTCATGTCTGTAACCCTCGCCAACTACCAATCTTCATTCTGTATTTAAGAATTTCTCTTCCAAACATTTTATATAAATTCAAAGATAAAATATATTGCTTATATTTGGGTTTAACAAATTTTCAGTTTCTAATTTGTACAATGCCTCAGATTTAACATTTTTTCAGTGTTAGAATATTTCAATATAAATAATGAGATACTTTGGGGACAGAATCCAATTCTAAACATAAAATTTATATATTTTTCATATATGTCTTATATAATTGACCTACAGCTCACATTATTCAACGATTTTGTTGTGCCTGAATTTTGACGTAAGGTCAGGAATTTTCCATCTGGGGTGTCAAACTGACGCTTAAAACTTCAATCCAGAAAATGTTTCAGACTTTGCATTTTGTATTAAAGATACAACCTATAGTGCATCAATAATTTATTTTATTGACTTGTAATATTTTGTATAATCGTAACATTTTAATTATTCATTTACTGATAAACATTTAGATGTTATGAATCTTGTGTCAGTGAACCTTCAAACAAATGTTTTTCATAGGCATATGTTTTCAGTTCCTTTAGATGTAAAATTATTGGGTGACTTGCTGAGTCATATTAATATTTTGCAGAGTTACCAGTGGATTTCCAAAGTTTACACATCATTTAACATCCACACCCGAGGCATCCAAGGGTTCTCATTTCTCCACATCCTCACCAACGCTTGTAATTTTCTTTTCTCTTTTTATGCTTGTTTGCTTTTGTTTAATGTATCCGTCCTATAGCTTGTGACATGGTATCTCAGTGTTGTTTTAATTGGCATTTTCTGATGTCTAATGACAGTATCTTTTCCTATGTTTATTGGGCATAGATATTTGTACATATTCTGTAAAAATCTATGTACATACTTCTCATAATTTGGGACAGTGATCTGTTTATTATTAAATTATAGGAATATTTTTGTACATTTCAGACAGAAATACCTTGCAAAACATAATTTTCAAAAAAACCAATTTTATGGTATAGCTCTTCAATGTCTTTCACTTTCGGGAAATGTTGAGACAGTCTTGATTGAAACAGAAGCTGGCCTTAAACTCATGTCAATCCTCCTGTCTCAGCTTCCCACGTGTTGGGATTATAGGTGTGCTCCACCACGCTCAGCTCTTAAATTCTTGGTGATCATCTTTGATGATATCTGATTACCAATTTTTCTTTTCCACTGTCTGTGGGTACCTTATCAAAAAAATCTGTAATACAATTTTCCAAATATTTATGTCTGGATTTTCGTTACAATTTTATGAGTCATATATTCAAGTTTATGACTCTTTCTTGGAGAAATTTTCATATATGTTACATGGGACTGGGAACAACTTCATCCTTTTACATGTATGTATTCAGCTTTCAGAAGACTATTTGTTGAAAAAGCTATTTTCTCCCATTGATTTATCCCAGAATTCTTATATAAAATCAATTAATTGACTGTAAATGCATGATTTCAAGATTATTCCTTTGACTTATATGACTACCTTTTGCTAGTAAAACTGTGTTTTTTTTTCTCTCAGTACTGGAGATTGAACCCAAGCCCGCTTCACTGAGTAGTCACTCCAGTGTGCTCCCACTTTATTTACTTATTTATTTTTTAATTTTACAACAGAGTCTAAGTAACTAAGTTTACGGTCTTGCTGCTTCAGCCTCCTAGGAGTCTAGAACTCCAGCACTCAACCACACCTGGCTAAGGTACTGTCTTGATTAAAGTGTTTCTGTGGTTCGTTTCAAAATTGGAAATGGTAAATCCTCTGACACGGTCCATTTTCAAAGTTGGTCTGACTATTCTAAGTAGCCATATTTTCAAATTATTTATATCATCATTAACATTTTGCAGTTTTTAAATTTTTGCACATTGTTTTCTTAAATTTAATTCTCAGTGCGTAATGTGTTTTCATATTATTTTAATGAAATCATTGTATTTTTTTAATTTTGAAAAGAATACAATCAAACAAAACAAAACAGAGTAAAGTCAATCAAAACAAGGCAATGAACATGGTACATGACTTTTAAACAGGGTAAAAAGCAATCAGTAAAGCTACCATAATGCCTCTTGTTATCTGCAGTATACCTGCCCATACCATCAGGGATAAGTAAAATCAAACAAAATACAACAAACTAAAACAGTAGAAACAAAACAAAACGTAACAAAACAAAACAAAACAAAAAAAGCACAACAATGTAAGCAATACAGAATTTCAAGATATTAGCAAAACAGCATTGGCTACCATAATAGTTGTTATCGTCAAATTAGTTGCCTAAACCTTCAGACGTATTACAATCAAACCATACAGAATAGAGTAAAATCAATCAAAACAAACAATGAAAGCCATACATGGTTTCTAAGCAAGCTAATTGGACATCCTTGATGGCTGCAATTATATATTTTGTTATCTTTAAAATAGCTGTCCATGCCATCAAGTATAATAAAATCAAACAAATCAGAATGAAATGAAATTAATCAGAACAATGAATACAATCTAAATTTCAAATCATGATAATACATTACTAGTGGTCATTTTTTTCCCTTTTTAGATAATTCCTCCCCTTCGATTTTCCCAATATGTATTGTGCATTTTGGATCGCACTAACATCTTTAGTTTGTTATGCTATGGAGACAACACAAAATTCACCCTTGTGACTTTGGCCCATTACATCCATGAGCACTATTACCAGTTGCGTCTATCTACCTACAAGAGCCTTGAGGTTATCTTCCTTTATAGCTGAGTAGGTTTCCAGCCCATGAAATCCCATGTCTTTCTTATCCATTCTGCAATTATTGGGCAGGCTACCCCTATTATTTTCCCCCCCTCTGGCTCCCTGTTACATAGGGCATTGTTCTCTCTCCTTTGACTTTCAGACTATTAATTTTCTTTCTAGCTAAATGTGTTTCTTGCATAGAGCATATTGATGGATCTTGTCTTCTAATCCACTATACCTCTTTTTCTTTCTATTAGTGCCTTGAGGCCCTCTTGCACTGTAGTGTCTCTGCCATGCTATTTTCCTGCCATTGGCTCCCTATTTTTCCTCTCCATTCAATCAACTGGCCCCACTTGATGGTCCCACTCCGACATCGTTCCTGAGACCGTGGTCCTTTTTCTCTCTCTCTCTAAAATGTCCATTAGTAATCTTTGTAGGGTTGGTTTGGTGGTCATGAATTCCTTGAGTTGTTCTTTGTCATAGAAGTATCTTGTTTCTCCATTAATTTTGAAGGAAAGTTTTGCAGGGTACATCAGTCTGGGTTGGAAGTCGTTTTCTTTCAGGACTTGCATTACTTCACTCCACCCTCTTCTTGACTTGATGGTTTGTGTTGAGAAGTCTGCTGTGATTCTGATGGGTTTTCCTTTATAGGTGATCTGTTTCTTTTCTCTTACAGCTGTTAATATTTTGTTCTTGAGTTGAATTTCTGGGATCTTTATTATATGTCTGGGTGTAGATTTGTTTTGGTTATAGCTAGCTGGAGTTCTATAAGCTTCACTTATTTGAATGTCGTATTCTTTTTTTATGCTTGGGAAGTTTTGATAAATTATATCTGTAAATAAGGTCCTGATGTCATTTGTCTTCACACCTACTTCTTCACTCACATTTTTAATTCTTAAATTATGCATCTTTGAGTTGTCTACCAGCTGTTGAATTGTTACTTCCTGAGACCTTGTTATTTTTAAGAGATCTTTCCTTTCACAATCATAGGCTGCAACTCTGTCTTCAAGCTTTGAAAGTCTTTCTTTAGTTTCCCTCATGTCAACTTGCCAGCTTTCGAATGAATGTTTAATATTCTGGATATCTCTTTGAATCTGTTTCATGCATTCTAAGTCTCTCTTGTGCTGTTCATTCATGGTTTCCCTCATTTTCCTGTGCTCCTCTATTTTTTTATCTGTGTCTTCTTTAGAGATGCTTAGTATTTCTTTTATTATGGTTTTCATTTCTTGTTTTACCTGGGATAGAATTTCTGTTCTAATTTCTCTTATAGCTTCCTGAAGTTGTTTCTTAACTTCAACTGAGAGCACTTCAGACATTTCAGGTGTGCAATTCTCGATCTCCATGTTTTCCTCTTGTGGAATTGTGCTGCTTGGGTTGGACGGCAGAGATTGCCCTTTCCCTCTTCATCTTGGCATATTCTTGATTTCTTCCAACCCCCTGAGTAGTGTGGTCCCAGGCACCCCAGCACCGGCCACAACTTCTCCGAAGCTAGTCTGTTTGTCTTTTCTAGCCAGTGCTGGCTACGTATATCTGATGTTGGTTGCCTGTGTCTCTGTACTGAGTTGGGCCCCAAGCCACCCGCGGTTTGCACGGGCGCAGACCTGGTCAGGCCCTGGGAATCTAAGCTGTTTAGTGATATTGTCTGAAACGCGCGTGGGAGCCGATCTCCAACCAATC
>RJWT010000632.1:0-61441 GCA_004365215.1 Cuniculus paca | reverse complement strand
CCTGTGAATATCCCCATCTCCCCCTTTGCGTTCATCTCACGCCTCCCACAAACCTTCCCTCCAACCTCAACACCAGAGTTTTTCTCAAATGATAAAACAAACCCAAACAGAAGGCGGCCTCCTGTTTGTTTTTACATGTTGATATTTCCGTTCTCTACCTCTTTTCACGAACTCACAATGTTACTTTCCTCTTCCTTCCGCATCCTTCAACATCTCAAACTAATTGTTGCTAACTGGATCGTTCAGTCTGCAAGTTACCTTGATTAGAGGGTAAAGTTGATAAAACAAATATTAATGTACACGATTGATGTGTGACTAGACGTTTTGATTAGTTAAAACCTATGGGAATTCTTCCCTTGCAACGCAGTGTTGGGGTTCAAATATATTAAACTAAGTAGGTTGAGGAGGTAGATAATACCAAGTAGCAAAGATATCTAAGATGGTATCACTGGAAAAAACCTAAGATTAATCACTAACTACAGAGTGTTTGCATACTCAGTCCTCAGCATGCACACACACACACACACACACACACACACACACACAGACATACTATAAAACCTGAGAAAACAAGTCAACAGAATGTGTCCAAAAACTCTTAATTCCCCCAAAAGAGCTCTCAGGGGCCCTGGTTAGCAGGAAAACAGGAGCAATGTGGCAGAATTACCCAAATTTTTCGAAAAGGAAATACAGAAATTTAGTGAAGTCAGAAATGGTATAATCAAATAGCAGACTTAATTTTTAAAAAAGCAACTAATATTCTTAAAGCAGATTTAAAAACATTAGAGCTAACTAAAGATTCAAAACTTGAATGAAAAATTAACTTCAGCACTCGGTAGGCTGAGGCAGGAGGATGGCCATGAGTTCAGCCTAGACTGCATAGTGAGCTCAAGGCCAGTCTGAACTATGCAGTGAGACCCTGTCTCCAAAGGAAAAAAAATTATAAAGAAAAATTAACCAAAGAATTATAGTTCAGTGAAGATCTAAGTCAGAAGGAAACTTACCCTTCTGAATAGACACCAGTGGCAGTATGTGTTTGCATGTCTACTGGTCTACTGTTGGGAAGACTTTGTAGGTGTGGCCCTAGAGGAAACACAGAAGTGTTCAAAGCAGGTTTGCTTGTTAAAAACCTCAGAATGCATTGTGCAAAATAGCTTTGAGCATTAAAAACTTTGACCTAGAAATAATTTGAATACCTAGCAACCAGAGACTGAAAACTATTATTATTGTATCATTGTATCAATGAAGTAAATCCCTAAGACATGTAAAGTGAAGAATATAAACAATATAAAACATATACCAAGCATACAGTTGGCATGCTAACACATATTTGGTAGAAGTTACTTGCTATACATGTTTGGTATACTATGCTAATGTTTTTGAATCTGCTTTAAGAGTATCAGTTTTTTTTTTTTATTAAATTCACTATTTGGTTATGTCATTTCTGACTTCACTAAATTTCTGTATTTCCTCTTTGATCATTTTGAGTAATTCTGACATTTTGCTCCTATGTTTGGTATAGTAAATTCTTCATAAATATGAGAACTTAAAATATGTTATTTAGTGATTCCTATATTTAGTAAGCAAATAACAAATATCAAAGACTCTAACCCCTCCCCAGTTTCACAGTAGTAGATGTCCTTAAGCAAGGGAAAGGCACATAGATGTGTCACGGGCATGGAAATATGCTGTTTCTTAAATGGATTGGGGATCAGAGGTGTCTGCTTTATTATTCATCATTCCTTATGTGAATCATAAAAAGTTTTATAATTTACTTCTTATAGTCCTACACATATCCCTGGCCCCCATACCCTATGTTTCTTCAGGGTGTACCATGGTGCGAGGGGTTGTAACACACACGCTCACAATTCCTCCTCTATGCCACTGGTGGCAAACCTATGGCACACATGTTGTACTGCATTGTTTGTCATCACTGAATGCTCTAAAAGGTTCAACATCTCTGTTCGCAATGCCTGTGTTGCACTGAAATTTGGCTTGAGATAGAGATGTAAATATTTAGGATTTCAAAACTTTAAGCAACTAAAAAATGGAAAAATGATACATAAATTTCAATCATATTCCTAAGCTTGTGATTAAGGTGGGACTCGGAGGCATCTGGTTGGCGGGAGCCCCAAAGAAGTCAGGTGTCTTTTGCAAGAACATAGCTAAGAATGCACAGCTCACCAATAGCACAAGTGGGACTAAAGGAAGACTCGTTCTAGGGGGTCTTTAGTCAGACTCAGCTTTTAAAGACTGCATCCTCTTCACTTTCCCCTCAATGTCATGGTTTTTTCCTGCCCAAGGCAGGGATCTGAAAAACATGAAGCGCAATGACCAATTTCTTTTTCTCCTGAGGTTCCTAAAACAAACTGAAAATTTACAGATTAACCTGATTACAATATCAGGCCTTAAATATCCTGTTTGTCCCACGTTTTCATACAATGGGTCTTTCATGATTTTCAAGTGGTATGTGGAAATCGCAAAGAGCTATGCCAGCCAGTTACAGAGGAATGTTTTTTCTTAGAGAGATAAGGATCAGGTTAGTATTCATGGTGCCAGAAAGAAGATAAAATTTCACTTCAAAACTTGAGCTGTGTTGATTGCCCCGTCCTCGGTTGCGCAGCTCTTTATAGCAGGTTTAGGGTCAGCACACGGTGCTGCGCAGCAATGCTTTTCTGCCATCTGGAGCAAGTGCTGGTCTCTGGGGGCGACGGTCCCCCCAAGGGCACCCCAAACAAGCTGATCACACTAGCAGCACATGATGCCCTTGCATGGCACAGTGATGTGTATTTTTCAAAGGAAATAAGGCAATTATGAGGCTTCTTTTATAAAGTCAGGTATTTTCAGCAAAAAGTATTTGACCTAAGATGAAAACTCTATATTTAGAGTATAGAAGCTTTTTTAATTTTCCCCCTTTGCCCTACTTATATTTATTTTTTAAAGCCTTCATGGCAGAAATTTTATATTTCAAACAGCAGAATTACCTTTTTCTAACCTTTTGCTTTTCTCACAGTTAACTTTACTAATAATGATTCCAAGTTTTTGCAAAGTACTATGTTTGGTCTTTGGTCAGCACTGACATTTATTTGGGGAGAAAAAACAGCTCAACTTATGTGCAGGCATAAAATGTAATGTCCATTTCGTCAAAACTTTTTTGAAGAAGACATTTTTCTTAACACCAAATTCCTTGCCAACATTTCTCAAATCATGTAAGTTCACTTTCTCTAGAATTAAAATGCAAAAACTGGATTTTCAGACAAAGTCTTTCACAGCAAGTCAGTACTCTGTCCCTGTAACCAGAGAGAAGCTCTTAGGTTGCATGTCATTCAGCACTTTCACCAAACAGATCTGAAACCTGAGGCCTGGCGCAGGTATGAACTCCTGGAAAACTTCGGCAGAGATAGACTACACCTGGTACAGCTCTTGTACAATAAATCACAGTTGCAGAAAGAGCTGACCATTAACAGTAAGAGAATACCCTTCAGGGTACTTACAGCTGCTCAAAGTAAAATCAACACACCAGCTCCCTTCTGTATGTCTTCACTCAATACAAGTTGTTCTAGATTTTTGAAAGCTCTTTTTAAAATTTGATACACAAACTAACCTGCATCTCTAATAGACTCAGCAATATCAACTAACATATTTAAACTATCTCGGTAATATGCAAAACGTTTAGCTATGCCTAGACCCAATGCCTTATAAAAGTAAAGTACTACGCAGTGGTGTGAGATCCATGCTCCACCAATGTGAATCTCTCATTCCACTTTTCAGCATTCTTTATGACAGATTTCAAGAATGGAATGCCGGAGTGTGAATTAGACCAGTATTTTTTATTTCAGTACTGCCACCTGTTGTATTTTACAGTGATAGCTAGTGGGATTACACAGTGGGGTTTTCCCTCAGAGGTGATGCTGGAGGCCAGAAATAATTCACAAACCATAGAACACTTAATTTCATTAAAACTATTCTTAGACTACAGCATTTAAAAAAATCATTTTAAAGTACATTTTCTCATTCCAGAGACAAATTTCCTGAGAGAGAGAGAGCAGGAGGGAGAGAAGAGGAGAGGAGAGACAAGAAAGACCGTATTGCTAGCACAAACCAGTCTACCACAGTAATCATTCAGGACCTACATCTCAAATGTATCAGTTAGTAAAGTCATATCAGGTAGCAGCTGCAGCTCTGGGCCTGGCAAGAGCTAAAGTCACGCAGAGCTAATTTCACCTAGCTGTGCAGATTGGGACCCCTTGAGCAGCCTGGTAGTGACCCACACCAATTCTGCCATCAGCCTGGGATCTTTGGAGTATCCCTGGGGTCCTGCCTGTGCTCTGCCCAGTCACCCCAGAGCAGCATAGCAGTCATAGCTCTGGGCCTGGTGCAAACCGAAGGTGTGCACAGCTAATTTCACCTAGTCTTGCAGCCTGGTAGGGAACCATGCCAATTCCACCATCACCCCAGGATGTTTAGAGTGTCCTTGGGTCCTGCCTGGTCTCTACCCAGCCACTGCCCAGCAACAGAGCAGCCACAGTGGTAGTCTTGGCTGCAGCTGAAGGCAGGCACTGTGAATTTCACCTAGCCTTGGAGCCTCAACCATGCACGTTGGATTCACCTGCCACAGTGGAATACAGGAAAATGACAAAACGAAAGATCAAAGTGCAATCTCACAACTCCAGTCCATCCCAAACAAGTCAAAGAGACACAGAGACACAGACATAGAAGAAAGTATAAACCACACCTGAAACTTCTGAAATGATAGCAACTGCAGTAAAGAAACAACTCCAGGAAGCTGTAAAGGAACTCAGATTAGAAACAGTTTCCCAGATAAAACAAGAGATGATAGACATAATGAAAGAAATGCTAAACACATCTAAAGAAGACATAGTTGGAAAAATAGAGGAGCACTGCAAAAGGATGGAAACCTTGAATGAAAAATACAAGAAAGAATTAGAATGCATAAAACAGATTCAAAGAGTTATCTAGGAAATCAAGAATGCCATTGAAAGCTGGCAAAGTCACCTCAATGAATGTGAAGATAGACTTTCAGACCTTGAAGACATGATTGCAGCTAGTGAGCAAGAAAGGAAACATCTTTTAAAAATAACAAGGAATCAGGAAATAGTAATTCAGCAGTTGCAAGATGATGCAAAGAAAAACAATATAAGATCGTTAGGTGTAAATGAAAAAGAAGGAGAAAACACAAATGGTATAAAAACAGTATTAAAAGAAGTAATAGCTGAAAATTTCCCAAATATGAGAAAGGAAACTGACATGCAGATAAATGAAGCATATAGAACTCCAATTCCCCATAACCAAAATAAATCAACACTCAGACATATAATAATCAGCATCCCAGAAATTCAACATAAGAACAGAATATTAAAAGCTGTTAGAGAAAAGAACTAAATCACCTATAAAGGAAAGCCCATCAGAATCACAGCAGACTTCTCAACACAAACAATGAAGTCAACAAGAGCATGGAGTGAAGCATTTCAAGTCCTAAAGGAAAATAACTTCCAACCCAGACTGATGTACCTCACAAATCTATCCTTCAAAATTGATAGAGAGAAAAGATACTTCCATGACAAAGAGCAGCTAAAGAACTTCATGACCACCAAACCAACTCTGCAAGGAATACTGAAAGATACTCTAGATAGAAATGAAAATAGCTATGAAGTCTAGAAGATCAACAGAAGAACACTAAGCAGGACAAACAATTAAGTAGAGGGAAAAGGTAAAGAAACCACCATAGAAAGATAACTTGACAAAAATAAGCCAGTATATATAAGTTATAACCATTAATGTAAATGGCCTCAATTCATCAATCCAAAGAAACAGACTGGCAGAATGGATCAAGAAACAACATCCAACCATATACAGGAAACCCATCTAACCCAAAAGGAAATTCATAGACTGAAAGTCAAAGGATGGAAAACAATACTCCATGCAACAGGAACCCTAAAATAAGCAGGGTTACCTACTGTGTTTGCAGACAATGTGAACTTCAAACCAAGAATGATCAAAAGAGATAAAGAAGGTCACTACATACTGGTTAGGGAAAACTCAAAGAGGAAGAAATAACAATCTTAAATATATATACACCAAATATGGGAGCACCCAACTATATAAAACAAATATTAATAGAAATGAAAAATCAAATAAGCAATAACACAATTATAACAGGAGACCTTAACACACCCTTGACACAAAGAGACAGATCAACGAGGGAGAAAATCAGCAAAGAAATAGCAGAACTAAATCAAACCTGTGAACAAATGGACCTGGTAGATGTGCAGAGTTTTCCACCCAACAACATCAGAGTATACATTCTTCTCAGCTTCACATGGGACATTCTCTAGAATAGACCATATACTGGCCCATAGAACATACTTAAGTAAATGCAAAGGAATCAAAATTGTTCCATGCATACTATCTGATCACACTGCCATCAAACTGGAAATTAATGATGAGAAACTGCAAAAACTCTGTAAACACATAGAAATTAAATAATAAACTCCTGAATAATCAGTGGGTCACAGAGGAAATTAAAGAAGAAATTAAACAATATCGACAAGCAAATGAAAATATAAATACAACTTACTGGAATCTGTGGGATGCAATGAAACCAGTGCTCAGAGGGAAAATTATTGTGGTGAATTCTCACATCAGGAAAATGGAATGAACACAAACAAAAAATCTGATGCTACACCTCAAACATCT
Organism: Cuniculus paca; assembly: GCA_004365215.1. Classification (NCBI taxonomy): domain Eukaryota; kingdom Metazoa; phylum Chordata; class Mammalia; order Rodentia; family Cuniculidae; genus Cuniculus; species Cuniculus paca. Next base: position 54,724 of record RJWT010000632.1, on the reverse strand, counting down.
AGAAAAAGAAGAGCAAGCCCAACCCAAAGCCAAAAGAAGGGAGGAAATTGTAAAGGTCAGAGCAGAAATTAATGCAATTGAGAATAAGAAAACAATACAAAGAATCAACAAATCAAAGAGCTGGTTCTTTGAAAGAATAAATAAAATTGATAAGCCCCTAGCCAGCCTTATCAAAAAAAGAAAAGAAAAAACTCAAATACATGTGATAAAGAATAAAAAGGGTGAAATCACTACAGATCCTGTGAAAATACAGATCATCAATACTTACTTTGAAAATCTTTACTCTCATAGGTTCGATAACACAGAAGAAATGGACAGACTTCTAAAATCATATCAATTGCCAAAACTGGATCAAGAAGATGAAAAGTACTGAATAACCCAATTTCAGTTAATGAAATTGAAAATGTAATTAGAACCTTACCAACCAAGAAAAGTCCAGGTTCTGATGGATTCAGAGCTGAGTTCTACAAAAAATTCATGGAAGACTTAATGCCAACACTCCTCAAAATCTTGAATGAAATTGAAAGAAAAGCAAGTCTCCCTAACTCTTTCCTGGAAGCAAGTATTACCCTAATACCAAAACCAGAGAAAGACCCAACCAAGAAAGAGAACTACAGGCCAAACTCCACAATGAACATCAATGCAAAACTTCTCAGTAAAATACTGGCAAACAGAATGCAGCAAATCATCAAGAAGATTGTACACCACAGCCAAGTGGGATTCATCCCAGGAATGAACGGATGGTTCAACATATGCAAATCAACAAATGTAATACACCGTATCAATAGAGCCAAAGATAAGAACCATATGGTCATTTCAATAGATGCAGAAAAAGCTTTTGATTAAGTCCAACACTCTTTTATGATAAGATCCCTGTGGAAAATCAGAATAGATGGTCTTTACCTCAATCTGATAAAAGCCATCTATGACAAACCAACAGCCAGTATCACATTAAATGATCAAAAACTGAAAGCTTTCACTCTAAAATTCAGAACAAGACAAGGATGTCCATTATCACCACTCCTATTTAATATAATGCTGGAAACACCAACCAGAGCAATTAGACAAGAGACAGAAATAAAAGGAATAAGAATAGGAAAGGAATAAGTTAAATTATCACTATTTGCAGATGACATGATACTTTATGTAGAAGACCCCCCAAAACTCCACTGAAAGACTTCTAGATGTCATAACCAAATTCAGTAATGTAGCTAGATACAAAGTCAATACTCAAAAATCAATAGCATTCCTGTACACAAACAACAAATGCACTGAGAGAGAAATAAGAGAAACCACACCCTTCACAATAGCATCCAAAAAAGTGAAATACTTAGGTATCAACCTAACAAAGGAAGCAAAAGATCTATTCAACGAAAATTACAGTACTCTGAAAAAAGATATCAAAGAGGATCTCAGAAAATGGAAAGACATTCCATGTTCATGGATAGGAAGAACAAACATTGTGAAAATGGCCATTCTCCCAAAATTATTATACAGATTTAATGCAATTCCCATCCAAATACCATTAACATACCTCACAGATCTAGAGAAATCATTCTTAAAATTCATCTGGAACCAGAAGAGACCTAGAATAGCAAAGGCACTTCTGGGCAGCAAGGGCAGGGCAGGAGGCATCACAATCCCAGACTTGAAATTATACTACAAAGCTACTGTAATCAAATCAGCATGGTACTGGAATCAAAACAGACCTGAGGATCAATGGAATAGATTAGAAGATACAACTCCCAATTACAACCACACTCAGTCACCTTATCTTTGACAAAGGGGCCAAACATATTTACTGGAAGAAAGATAGCCTCTTTAATAAGTGGTGCTAGAAAAACTGGCTTTCCATATGCCAAAAACTAAAACTAGACCCAAGCCTATCACCATGCAGTAAACTCAAGTCAAAATGGATCAAAGATCTAAATATTAAAACAGAAACACTAAATCTGCTGGAAAACAAAATAGGTGGAAATCTTGAAGATATAGGGGTAGGTGGAGAATTCATAAACAAAAGTCAAACTGCATGGGAAACACTTCCCATAATCAACAACTGGAATCTTGTCTTATTAAAATGTTTTTGCATATCAAAAGAAATCTCCAACAGAGTGAAAAGAAAACCCACAAATTGGGAAAAATCTTAGTCAACTGTCCTTCAGACAAACGTATTCTATGTAGAGCATATAAAGAATTAGAAATAATCTGGCCCTCGAAATTCAAAGACCAAATCCAAAAATGGGCATCTGAGATGAAAACACACTTCTCAGTTGAAGAAATACAAATGGCAAATAAATACAGGAAAAAATGTTCAGGATCATTGGTCATTAGAGAAATGCAAATTAAAACACCCCTGAGATTCCATCTCACTCCAGAAAGAATGGCCAGGATCAAGAAGATAACCAATGACAGTTGCTGCAGAGACTTTGGGGAAGGAGGAACCCTTCTCCACTGTTGGTGGGAGTGTAGACTGGTGCAGCCACTGTGGAGGTCAGCCTGGAGGTTTCTCAAAAAGCTAGGATTGAAAGTCCCATTTGACCCAGCTATTCCACTTCTGGGCATATTCCCAGGAGTGAAATCATCATATTGCAGTGATATATGTGCACCCATGTTTATAGAATCAAAATTTGTAATAGCCAAATCTTGGAAACAACCCAAATGCCCATCAATTGAGGAATGGATAAAAAAAGATGAGGTACTTTTATACAATGGAGCACTATTCAGCTATAAAGAAGGATCACATTGAGGCTTTTATCAACTTGAGACCATACTCAGAAGTGAAATAAATCAAACTCACATGTGTAAACACTGTATCATCTCCTTAATGTAAGAAACTGAGGGACTCAGTAAGATACCAAATCCCTGATAAATATGGGGAAAGGGTAAGAAACTTCTAAAGGATAAAACAATTCAGGGAAAAGGAGAAAAGAAGGAAGGGAAAAGATATAAATTAGTATATATATATATATATATATATATATATATATGTATATATACACACACACACTTAAGATAGATAAGATGATTGCACTACTAATTTTATTAGTTCTTAGAAAAAAAACAGTTAACGTTCTTAGGACGGGACCAATTCTGTATGCCTATACCTGGTAAACTGAGCAACTCTGGAAGACAACTATACAAAATAACAACCTGTGGTATCTCCCCATCGCCTAGCTTAGAAAGCCTATATTGTTATTGTTTTGGGCTATTATTGTTATTCATCTGTCTTTATTGTTTTTCTTGTGCTTTGTTCTGCTATTGCCTCTAGCACAGAAAGGATAGATGTACAAGTATATGCTTATACATGCTTAGAACTACTCCTAAAGAGTTTACAAGAGCAGAGTTTATTAAGCATCAAAATATGAACAGCTACATTGAAGAAAATCAGACATTATGGTAGCCATAGCTGATTGCATTTCTTCAGGTTCTGAAGTCCAATAATGCTTTTATTCTTTGATTTGATTGGTTTAAGTGTGTTTTCTACTACTTGATTGCAATATGTGAGAAGATATGATCAGCTTTTTTGAAGAAAACAAAGGACGTTAAGGTAGCCATTGTTGATATCTTATTGTCTGATTTAAGGACCTGTATTGCTTTCACTCTTTCATTTTAGCTGGTTTTATATTATTTTGTTTTGCTTGAGTTTATTGCATGTGAATGTATGAACAACTATTTTGAAGAAAACAAGACACTAGGGTAGCCATTGTTAATTTCCTGTTGTTACATTTTGAAGACCTGTGTTGCTTGCATTGTTCTGTTCTGATCTGCATTGTTGTATTTTATTGTTTTGTTTTGTTTTGTCTTGTTTTGTTTTGTTTTTATGCTCTTTAAAATAAAAAAAATAAAGTCATATCATAAAAATAAATTACAAAAATTTCATGGTATTTTCTGTATATTTCTGATTGAGCATTTACATGATTACTGCATGAATCATTCTTTTTGCTACATCTCCTATTAGAGCTGATGCATTAAAAATCTGTAAATTGGGCCTGGTGGTGCAGGCCTGGAACCCCAGCATGCTGAGGCTGAGTGAGGACGATCTGAAGTTTCAACCTGGCTAAAGCAACTTAGGAAGACCCTGTCTCAAGATAAAACAAAATTAGAAATGAGCTTGGGATATAGCTCATTGTGCAGGCCCTGGGTTTAATCCCAGGATTGAATTTTATATATTATAGTATATATAAATGAAATATCATTACATGGCCTACTCAGGTCCTAAATCATGGAACATAAATATAAAATGCTAAGATCATCATCAAGAAAAGAACTAGAAAGTGAATGTAGTAATTTAGCTTTAAAAAGTCGTCAGTACCTTTAACCATGCAATTAATAGGTACAAGTGAAGTACAATGTGTGGGCAAGGTAGTTCCCTTTTTCCTCATCTACAAATTGCTTCTTCCTTTCCACCCCTTCCTCTCTTGTTTAGGCTGTCCTACTTCATCATTACTTCTTATTGCCTAATTGTTGTAAACCATTGTAAACTTTATCATAAGGATTAAAATCATTCCTTTGAGTTATTCAAGCAGCGTAGTTGGTTATACAGACAGCTCATAGCCTAGGAGAATGACTTTGCCCCATGAATGTCTCCCGATAGTCACTACTGCAAGTGTTCAGTTACAGGAACTTCCCAGTGGGCATCATTTTCTTCGTTAAAAATACACCAGCTCGTCTTCCAGCTCGCAACTCTGGCATTTCGAGAAGGTTGAGTCAAAGTAAGGAAGTCAATGTATTTCTTAACCAAAGGACAGCAACTTACTATTTCTGTAGTATTTTCCTTGTCTACAAGGAATTCGGTGTGATTTTTGGATTGTTTTTAAAATTTGTTTTATAAAAGTCATTCAGAAACAAAATTAATTATATACGATATAAGATTCCTAAAACTTCTCCAAAATGTTGGAGCATGATGGATTTTTTTTTCACCATCTGTAAGTAAAATTATGGACTTACTCTCAGGAGTTGCTCTACTGAGTAACCTAGATTGTTGGCCCCATTTAAACCACAGCCAATTTTGTTACACTTCCTGGTGACCTAAGTGTTTAGGGAGATAATTGAAGGCATATGATCTTTGCTTTTGCCTGAATTTTCCTAAATGGCATTTCAAAAACATGATCACCACTTTCTTCCTCTTCTCCTTCTCTTTCTCTGTTTTTGAAACTAAATAACCAGGTATTATTGCAATTAATATAGTAATTAATATAGCATTACATTAGGTAGTGGCAGGCACATGGCAGTGAGCAAGAATGTCCTCACTATTTGGGAAATAAAGAATTCATTAGTCATTACAGTACAATGATTGTTTTAAGAATGACAACCATATGAGAAACCCAAAGTACAAATAATTTAAAGAGTGAAATAAAAGAAAAATGATAGGAAACAGGGAGATATCCTTTGTGGAGATGAAAAGGAGGCCTGGGGACTGGAGGAGACTGGAAAGGGAGGAGCAGAAAGAGAAGTAGCTCACAAAGGAACAAGAAGTGATCTGTGTATACACTGAAACCCCATGGTGAATATAACTATTGTGCCTCACAAACAGATACTAATAAAATACTTCTCAAAAAGAGTGAAGGCAAGGAATATTCCAAGAAGTCTGTGTGGTAGGATGGCAGAAATAACTTTGTCTACATGAATCTCAACTGTCCACTAAAAATTTAGCCTACTAGTAATCATTTGAAGGGAGACCACTGAGGAGACGGTAGCCACAAAATGAGGAAAGGAGCTCTGAAAAGGCTGCTACGGGCAGAGAGGGAACAGAGTGCTGAGTTCCGAGGTATGAACTTGGCAAATCGCAGGGCACTGAGGTTGTCTGGAGAGCAAGGCAAGATAAAGTTATGAGGTGCTAGAGTAAAAAGACCTGGGAACTCATGTTAAAGATGACAGGAAGTCATAAGAGAGTGAGACTGAGCAGTTAAATCATGAAATGTTTTGATCTTTCTCCCATCTAAGGAAGAAAATTTCAGTTCTAACCTCCAGCTCATTTCTATTTATTGGTTGGCAAATTATAGAGCTAGACATTTTTGCCCAGTATCTCAGGATACCACAGGCTGAAGTTCATTGGTAATAATGATACGATTTAAAAGTTTATCTGATTTCTTCTCAAAATTGATTCGTTGTTTTTGTATCATAATACACCTTAAAAAGGGGCCAGATTTAGAATTTTCAGTTGTGCTGCTTTTCTTTATATTGTTCACTAGTAGTACAGTATGACTGCACTTCAAATTTTTATTTTAGAGAGATTTTAAAATTTAATCTTCCAGTCTTGGAAGGCCAGAAGTTAGTGACATAGATGGGAAACCCATGTAACCCAGCATGGGTCATCTGGTACTCGGTGTCGCAGACACTGTCGGGAGCCTCAGTGAGGAGCTTTGAACGGGGGAATCTCCAGTCTTGCCACAGGACTCCTTTCACCGCTTAGAACATTCAAATGAATGACTTTGGGATTTGGATTATCATCAGCAAGATCAATTCCACATGGAAGTAGTGATAGTCCGGCTTTACTCATTTACTTTAGGTAAAAATAAACAAAAATAAAAAGTTGTGATATTTTCTTCTGAAGGTTCCCTCAATCATCTCAGGTACCTGAGATCCTATGGGCTCTGCTTTAAAGATAATTTGCACAAGACACTGAATGAGAAAGCAATGCCTACAAAAGGGCATCACCCTGAACACTGCTGCCCATCTGCAAGATGTGAGGGTGGGCACTGGCCCGAAGACAGAGCAGGTCAAGGGGAGCAGAGAGCTGGCCACATAAAATAGGCAGGATGAATCTGATGTCATCGAGAGAACCAATCCTTGGAGAAGTTCTGGGCTCCATTTCCTACTTTGCATAATTCCAATACTTTTAAGTATTCAGTTTTCAAAGTGTTTTACATGAACTAGCTTTGATGCAGTCACAGGAGGCCACTTAAAAAGCAGATTTCTGTCTGAAACTTTGGTTTTATTGATAGAGTAATATCTAGGATATTGTTCATGAAGATGGATTTTACATAGGTAGCCAAGGTGAGCTTGTTGGCATTTCACAGCAATCATCTGGACTGCAGTTGGAGTTGCATCTACGAAACAGCCAACGTGGGCTTAAGACTACTGGAAGACCACTTACCTATCACGCGTCCTGTAGAACAAGAATTGCTTGATTAAGTTACCAGCTAGGTAATTTGTGAAAGACAGTCTTTATGCTCTTCTCCTTAAAACTCCAGAGAACCTGGGGAACATTTGCCTCACATAGTTTCTCAGCATCCAAATAGTGCAAAAGAAGAGAAAGTTTAGGTATTGCCTGTTGTTATTACTGTTATTTTTGGGGAATGTTATTACGGTACAGTTTTGGGCAAGTGATATGGTTTTGATAAATAAGTGTCCCTCAAGCACAGGTGTTGAAATCTGATGCTCTGAGAAATGGTGGGGTGTTGGGGAGCTTTCAGGTCATTGGGGTTATGCCCTTGAAGGGGGTGTTGGTGTTCTGGCCTTTCTTCCTCCCTGTCTTATTCTGGTTTCGCATGAAGAAGAGTTTCCTTTACCGTGCACTCCCACCACGATGTGCTGCCTCACTACAGGCCAGGAAGCAATAGGCCTATGAACCAAGCAATAAAATCTCCAAAGCTATGAGTCCAAATTAACTGTTCCTTTTCTTAAGATGACTTATCCCAGGTATTGTGATATAGTAATCCCAAGCAGAACAATACAGGAAGGACTACCTACCTATCCATAAATATGTACTTAATGAAAATAAAACACTAGCACATTTTGTTCCATACAGTATGCACTCTACGGCTACAACTCTGCCCATTACATTAAAACCTGTGATTACTCATATATACTGATGACCTACGTTTTTCCTGATAAAAAACGTTTCATTCTTAGTAGCCTTCCTTTGGTTTGAGTTTTCTAAATTTCCTCAATGATAAAATATGCCCAACCTTTTATCAATACAGTAAAATAATAATAAGATTAAAAGCTTTGACTCTCCCAGGCATGCTAGAAGTTTATAGAAAAAGACTTCAATTATAAAATGTACTTTCACTTATTTGTGCCTACTTGCCCAGTGCTCTGTATTGAAATATCTATTCCTGTGTATGATGATGTGAATTTCTGAGGAAGGTAAAAAGAACTTGGTCATGTTTGGAAGTGACTGCAGCTCACCATCACTTGATTTTTCTTTGCATCATAGGTTGATCGTTTTGGAATTATTAATGAAATATTTAGCTACAAAGCCTCAAAACCTATGCCTCTTGAAGAGTCTGACTATTCAGGGCTAAATCTCCCAATTCTTTGCTCAGAGAATAGCACCTGAAAACACTAAATAATTTCTTGAAATTGGCTTTTCATTTCATTCCTGACAAGACTAAAAGGGGTCACAGGAACAGCACGAACTTCAGACTCTATTTTCAGTCTAAAAGGTACAGAGTTTGAGTGTTTTCATCACTCCATGACACTTGGCATATTTTGTGCAAGTTAATATGCCTACGGTCTTTGTGTCTCAGTGTCATACTTGCACCCAGGCCTGTTGTGATATCAGCACTTTTGTTGAGTTTATTAACATGTGCATGGTAAGTGTAGCTCAATGTAAGGCTTATCAAGTCGTGTTCAAATGACCTAGGAGGGAGAAAGGGTAGTAATGATAACACAGGGCACAGATGGCAAAGTCTCGCTTCTGGAACGCTGTCTTGAGAAAAGAGGCCCTAGCCTTTGGAGGAGAGTCTGTCCCCAAGGCAGTGCTGGAAGGACACAGTATGTTATTTGTCTTGAGGCTAAGAAGAAGGAAGAGAAAAAAAAAGGAAGAAATTGAAAGTTAGACATGGCCTAAGAAACTAAATCGGCATAGGGTACAGTGGGGCAAGTTTTCCAAGTAGGACAATAAGTCAAATTTCTGCACACATTGTTGTGCAGGGCTGTGGTTCTCCTGAGACTCGGGGTACTGACTCACGCCTGTGGAATGTTCATGACTCATTTTCTGCATTTGTATCTTTCCAGTGCTTAGCCAAGTTTACTTGTTAAATCAATTCCTCCACTTACACAGCTGTCCATATATTATTCTTTCTTCCTTCCTTACATCATAATTCATAGACAAATAAGAGGGCAACTTGTTTCTAATCATCTTCTTACCTTCTGTCTTGTATCTTTAACTGTTTCTTTTCTATCTTCTTTCTTCATTGGTCTATTTAGTGGTACTGGGCACTAAATTCAAGATCTTCACACTGAACCACATCTACAGGCTTTTTTTGCTGTACTTTACTGAGGCAGGATCTCCCCAAACCACTAAGTAGCTCAAGCTGGGCTCTGACTTGCAATCCTCCTTGCTCAGCTTCCCATGGTGCTGGGTTTAGAAACAACCAGTATTCCCAGCCCCCTACCAATTTGTGTTTTTGAGGTGCAGTCTCACTATATGGTCCAGGCTGCTGTCAGCTTGGTTCAAGCCATCTTTCCACCTCAATCTTCCCCATACCTGGACTAAAGCTGTGCATTGCCATGCCTGGCTAAATATTCCTCCTTTAAATGCATATCCTATTCAGCCTAGAATTATACTTTTGCTCTTCTATTTCTGAAAACCAAAAATTGTTTACTGTGTGTCTTTTCAAATGAGTATTTCATTTCTTTTCTAGAAGTGTACAATCAGGGTAGGAATTGCAGAGCTAAGATGTGGGTTTCCTGCTCTATTTTCATACCTCTCTTGACTCCTGTCTCAGTTCCTTTTCTCTCGTTGCTGAGACAAAATACCTGACACCCAAAGTCAAGGAAGGAGAGGTTTATTTCTTACAGTTTGTTGGAGGGTTCAGTCCACACTCCAAGGCAGGGTGTTGTGGTTGAGGGGCAGCTGTTCATGGCGGCTGCAAGCAACAAGAGTGAAAAGGCAAGAGAGAGAGGGGGAAACATGCCTTCTCCTTCCCTTATATTGTATGCCGGCTCCACCCCTGGGTGGGTGCACCACTCATACCACGAATTCCAGCGCTAGACAATGAACCAATACTAGATTCAGCCACCTCCATGACTGTATGAGGCTTGAGGGCCACCTAGACACAATCCATAACAACTACTAATTCTAGCTTACCCACTCAGTCCACCAACACCACCTCCTCCATCCAATTCCACAGTCTCCCTCTCACTCCTCATTTGACAGAACTTCTCCATGACATTTCATTCTTCTCATTACCCGTTTGGCAGACAGACTCTGTTCCCTGGATTTTCAGATCGTTACAATAGGTTAATTATTTGCTTCCCTTCTGCTGTTTTTCACTGGTTAATTAGATGAATATTTTTAAAAATTTCCTTGTCTTTTTATTTTTATCAAAGTTCATGTTATACATATTTAGTGTACCATTTGATGTTTGTATGTGTATATTTGTAACATGAAAGCCAGGGTAAATACACCTATCTCCTCAAGAATTTATCACTTATTAATGGTAAAACATTCAAAAATCTCACCTCACTTTTAAAAATACATAGTATATAATTGTTATCTCTAGTGACACGGTTTTACAAGAGCATGCCAAGGCTTCTTGCTCTTATATAACTGAAATCCAGTACATAGTGGCCAATCTCTCCCCCCATCTCTCCTCTCTGTACTGTTCTAAGCCTCTGGAAAGCACCATTATACTCTCTACTTCTATAAGACCAACTTTTTTTGGATGCCACATTTGAGGGCGAGCACACAGTACATGTCTTTTGTGCCTGGCTTATTGCATTGAACACAATGACCTCCTGTGCCTTAGATGCCATTGCAAGTAACAGGATTTCATTGAGTGATCATGAGTAGCATGGCAAGGAAAATGGGAGTGCAGGTGTCTCCTTTTCTTTTGATGTATAACCAGTTAATAGGATTGCTAGTTTATATGACATGTTGGTTTTCAATTTTTTGAAGAGACGCAGCACCTGCTTTTTTCCACCTGTCTCTTTTCTAGGTTTCTCCCTTTGCAGTCAGTTCTATTACCCCAATCCTTGTCCTCAGAGTTTCATTTTATGCTAAAACTCTAGTACCCAGTCATGTGTTTTAAAGTTTCATTTTATCTTCCAGAGTTAAACTTTCCAGCTAATTTCTACCATGTCTTTATACCATTCCTGTGTCACCTAGACAAAATTATACCGCTGTACCATCTTCAACAATTCCAAGAATATCACATGATTCTCACATTCTCTACCTTTTTTGTGTTTTCATTTTTTCATAAAAATGCTTCTTGGTGAACCCAAGCTTTATCTAAAGGAAACATCTCTTGGGCAATTAGGAGGAAAGCCTTTACTTTGTTATAAAAGAAAAAATGCAGTATCTTTTCTCTCTGTGCTTCTACATATTACTTATGTAAAGCTCATATTGGGTTATAGTGACTTATAAGAATATATTTTCTTTTGCAGCAGTTGAAGTTCCTCAGTAAAGAAAAAGGCTATTTAAATAATCTTTTTATCCCAAGAAACTGGAATAGTGATTAATACATAGTGGTTTGGCCAAAATTTGTATCTACTTGTATATTACATGTTTGTTGGAAATGAAAAATACATTAGTGAAGCATATTATTACTCCCAGATGCAGGAAAAAGTAGATTGTTAAAGTTTCTGATGTTCTTCTGTTTTGGATAGATATTATTAAAGGATTCATCCACTGATGAGTTCAGTAGCTAAATGTACTGTTAGGTAATTGGGTCTTGTTGGAGGTGGTCACTGGAAAGATGACCTGAAAGAATATACCCTGTTCTAGGCTCCTTTCTTCTCTGTGTACTTCCTGGCCACTTTCTTTGCTCCATGACCCTCTGTCATCTTATTTCTACCTCAAAGCCAGCCAAAAAGGGGACTGAAACCTGTAAGCCAAAATAAACTTCTCCATTATGATGTGGACATCAGATATATTGTCTGAAAGTGATTGAGACAGGTGTCATAAACATTATTTTTAAAAATGTGAATTTCAGGTAGAAAAATGATAGTTAAAGGAAAGAAGACTGCATCATAAGAATGCCAAGACTAGATTTAGGCTATGTCTGTACAGTATTGTGCCCTTATCCTTTGTCTTGCCCTGTGTGCTTCCAGTAAGCTGAGGTCAACTGCAGTCGGGTCCCACTATGCACATCATCCTGCTGATTATTGTCAGGTTAATAGAGCTTAATGCTTGTCACATTGTCTGCATCACTGACCACACCCATGCCACCATGTGGCCATTGAATCCTTTGACATCATCACTGGGAGGGTGAGTGCAGTGCCACAGGTACCTTGTGAGAGAGAAAGAAAACAGAGGGATGGATGGAGGGAGACAGGGAGAGAGAAAGAAGAGACAGAACTTCTATTCCAGTTTATCGTTACACTATTTGACCGTATTACTAGTTATGTTTATATCTTGCAGTCCTAAAAAGCAAAGTGTATATAGGACTCACTACTGTCCACTCATAGACAGGATTTTGGAACTTACCACTGTGGATTAGGAAGAACTTTCATATTTCAAATTATATTAAAGTGTATATTTTTATAGACATTAGATTTAACTCATTAGACTTCTAGGTTACGCTTTAATAACAACCATTTAGATATCACAATTATGAGGATGCTTATCTGCCTTTCATGACAGTACGGTAGAAGCTGCTGCCGTTGTGTCAAGTTCCCTTAAAAGCTATCTATCTGAGCATATATTTACCCATCTATCTATGGATACATACATTCTACCTTTTTCCAACACTCACTTTTGTTTTCAAAGTATCATTTGGTTTACATCTTCATTAACACAATTACTTGGATCATTCTTCTTTTAATGAAATAAGCATACACCCAAAAATGAACAAATAATTAAGTGCATAGCCCAATGAAATATTGTAAAACAAACACACCTACATGCCCTGCATTTAGGTTAAGAATCAGAACATTACCAGTACCGCAGAGACCACTGTCAAGACCTGCCTCACCACTAATGTCTTTCAATTTTCCAAAGATAACCACTGTCTGACATCTCATACCATAGGGTACTTTTGAAATTTATGTCATTTCAACCTAATAGACTGAAAAACCACAGAGATGCACTGCTTAAATACCCCTTCCAGAAAGCACTCTGCCCACTGCAAGATTGCGGTTAGTGGCCAGCCTCCCATTATGAGCTTTTGGCTGGCTCATCTCAGCTCATGGTCACACTATTTTGGGACATCCTTAGTCACCAAGTCAGGTGGTGCAAGCTTAAGGACATGCTCTCCTTGGAGCATCCCCCAGGCAGTTACTGAGCACCTGGCGGAGCAAGGGCCTAGCCATTTTGACTCGGGGCGAGATGCACTGATTGCCAATCTTTGCTCCCGATATTTCCACTGAGCTGGCAGAATCTTTGTCAGATTTTCGTCATGCTTAGAGAACTTTCTTTGCCCAATTGTGATTCTGCCTCTCTTTCATTCTTAGTTCAATAAAGACCTTACTGCTACACGCAATCTTTTGTTTGTTTTCTTGTTTTGTTCAGTAAATATTACTCATACTTACATCATTGATGGTAGACATTAGGGTCATTTCTACTTTGGAGAATAAGCAATAAAGTTGCAATGAAAATACATACAATTTTTTGAGAGACTGTATTTTTTTATTTAATTTCAAAGGGAAAAAACAGCCATAAAGCAAATCAAAATAGTAATAAGATAGTAGGAAACCTACAACAGTTACTATATTGCATATTATTGTCCTCTAAATAGTTGCTTGGCTTTAGGCTTGTAAAGTCAATCAAACAACACAGTTCCTCCAAATCAGCTGGTTGCTCACTGGGTGTTGGGGGGGTATTATTGTCTCCCCAGCCCTCGCTCAGGCTGGCTCAGCTTCCTTCCTTGTTCTTCCTGATCTGCACTCTGACTTGTTTTGTTTTGACCATGTGACACTGTTTTTCAGGCTGCTCTCAAACCTCTGGGTTCAAGTGATCTTTCTGCCTCATTCCTCTGAGTAACTAGACCATGGTGAGAAAAGTGAACTTACTGAGCAGATTGGTTCTCCATCCCTTCTCTCTCTCTCTCTCTCTCTCTTCCTGGCCACCAGGAAATGAAGGAACTCCCTGCAGCACACACTTCCTCTGTGCCACTCTGTGTTGCCATAGGCCCAAAGCAGCAGACCTGGGCAACCATCAACTGAAACCTCAGAAAATAGGAGCAAAAATAAACCTTTCTTTCTTCTCGGTTTATTTATATCAGGTATTACTCACAGTGAAGGAAAGCTGATCAACACTTAGAAAAAAACTATATTTATGTACATATAATATACGTATTTCTTGATTCTATTGATGTTTTTGTAAAGATTTGTTTCAGACTTTTCTTATGCCATAATTAAATCCCATAGATTGGGTGCTTAAACAATAGGAAATTAATCTGCTACTCACAGAACACAAAGTCTGCGGTCAGGGGTCCGTGCAATGGGCTTCCGGCGAGCCTGGTCTGCTGGCTTTCCTGTGGCTGCCCTCTCCCATGTGCACAACTAACCCTCCTTGGTGAGTGAATGCACACTCACAGAGCAGCAAGTTTTCCCAAGTCTCTCCTTTTTAGGGTCCTAGCTCTGTCCTCAGACCTCATCTAATCCTAATTGCCTCCCCAATGTCCCATTTCGAAATATCATCACCTTGAAAGTTAAGAGATCAACATATAAATTTCAAGGAGACAAAACACTTTGTCCCTAACAATATTTGTGATTTTTTTTCAACAAATTATTAGCATACATACTTGTCATCATGAAATGTCTTTATCAGATTCCTGTAACAGATTATAGGGCCTTTTTGAAGTGTTAGGGATTGTTTTTCCCTATATTTTCTCTTACAGGGCTTGTGTAGAATAATGTCATTTCTTCTACCAAGTTTGTTAGAATCTGCTGGCATTATTTCTTGCTGAAATATTTGCTAGAATGTTTTTGTGAGGTCATCTGAACATTAGCAAGGTCATTTGACTGAATTAATACTCGTCTTTAAACCCATTTACATTTAATTAACTGATTATATTTGAATATAATTCTTCTTTGTCATTCTTTGATCTTTATTTTTCTGTGTATTCTTCTAATTTTCCTCTTTTTGCTTTTACTTCATTACTGGCCTTTCAGTTTCACTGTCCTTGTTAATTTGTTAGACATTCCTTCTTTTGCTAATCTCTTAGTAATTATTCTCTAGAGATGAGCACATGTACTTTTGGTTCATCAGTGATCAAGACAGATTAGTATTTTCACTACATAGTGATATTCCCTATTGTAGACTTGGTCTTTGGCGTCCCCCAAGCCCATGGGTTGAAGGCTGGATCCAAAGTGTTGCTATCACTTTAAGAGTTAAACCTCATGGAAACCACTGGTTCAGGGGGTAGGGCACGGGCACGCGCTTGGAATTGTGGGAAGCTGACACCTACTTCTGTCTTTTGCTTCTGGGTCAGGAGGCTGCCACCATGTGTTGGTTCTCACCCCATCATTGCTTCATCTGAAATTCATGGAGCCAATCAATCATGGGCTGGACCTTTCAAAACTATGAGCCAGTATAAACCTTTTCTTTTTATACACTGATTATTTTCAGTGTTTCTTTATCATGATGGAAAGCTAATGTATTCATCAACCTTAGACTATTTTAATCCCTTTAAATCCCACCCAACTGTTTTGCACTTTCCTAGCGTGTATTAAAAGCTGCATGTATTAAGGTCTCACAGGATATTCCTTGCATGAATCCTAATTTTATCCACTATTTTTCATTGTTCTTCTTTCTTCATTTTACTCACCACTTCAAAGAAATAGAAATTCTTTTCTTTATGCTTGAAGAGCACACTTGAAATTATTCTTTACTGTGTGTCTGGCAATGATAAATTAATCTAAATGTCATGTTTTGAGAAATGTTCAATTGTATATTACTCTGGGTTGGTAGATATACATTGTTTCAGTGCTTTAAAGCTATTCAGATTTTAAAGGGTTTTACTTCTGATGACGTTGCATCTCCCTCTTTTCTTTTTTTACGTTTTTGAAGACAATATCTTTTCTCTAGTTACATTGGATATTCAGATTCTTTTATGACTGTTAGAATGTAAGAAGTAAATTTCTTTGTATGTATTCTGGAATTGAGTGTTTTTTGAATTTTGATTTGATAGTTTGCAAAAATGTAAAAAAATTCTCATCAATTTCCACTCAAAGAGTGCATGTGTGCTATTACAATTTCACTTCTTTGAATCTATTTTTTATTTGACAATATAGCCAGGGATTTAGCTCATGGTATATTTTTTTCAGTGTTTTTTTTTATCTTTTTCTTATAATTCTATAATTTGTGTAAATGTATTTTTCACTAATTTTCCAATTCTCTGACTTGTTTCATGTATGTATGAAAGAATTTAAAACAACTGATATATTAATCTGTTTTTATATTTTTGGTTCTATAAGTTATATATGTACCTTTAAATTATTCTTATTCAAATTTATTTGAAAGTAGTTATGATAGTTTTTAAAATCTGTGTATAATCACATTTTTGATGTTTCCTTTCTATTTGCTTTATAGTGGTCAGTTAGTCATGTTTTGCCTTTCTGCATGCTTGTTTTTGCCTGAGTGCTATGTATTATATATGAGAATCTGAGCAAATACTGTGATGATGTGGGTGATGTCTTCTTCCAAAAAGCATTTATAGTTCTGCTGTGTTTATGAGAGTTGTGGTCCTCACACTTCATGTACTTGATAACTACATGTTGCTAGAGGCTATCCGAGGGATGGCCCAGATATATTTCCATCATCACAGAGAGTTGTAGTGAATAGAAATAAAATTTAAGCAAGAATTATGCAAGTCACTATAGTAGAACTTCCATGTATTATTTTATTAAATTTCACAACAACCTTGTAGAATAAACATTAGCACTATTTTTTGAAAAAAAATTCTGGAAATTCTTAGTAGCTTCTTAGGGGTTACATGCCAAGCATTTCAGACATAAAATTTAAAAACAGGGCAATCTCTGTTTAGAGTATCTTTCTACTGGGCTATTCTCCTCTTTACTGATTGTATTTTTGAGACCTGTTAGTAATAAGGATTCATTTTCTTGACTTTTAAAAAAATTTTTGTATTTATTTTCTCCTCTATACTCGTGAGTTTTATGATCATAACTAAAATCTGTAAACTGAACAGCCCAACACTCTTTTATCTTTTAATGGTTACCAGTAAATTTCCATATGAAACCCCAGTATCAAATTCAATATGAACTCAGTCATCAGTTACTTCATAACTTGCAGAGTAACTATTCCAACGCTCAATGACTTATTAAAACAAGCACTTATTTTCCTGGCTTATAGTTTGGCAGGTCAGCTGAGATATACCTCTTTCAATATTAGGAGGACAGATTTTGATGGTATCCAGGACTGCTTCACATAGGCCCTTGGGGGCCATACTGAATGAGTATATCTCTGGGTGCTATACTGTTTCCATGGTGCCAGGAGGTGTCCCAGGGTGCACTATGTGGTCTGCCCACATCCTGTGTCCAATGCAAGTCACAAAACCAAACCCAGCACCCACCGGGCTGGAAAGCAGATCTCCTCTGAGAGGAAAGTTCTGAAAAAATATAGGTGTAATAGCACAAAAAAAAGAAAGATTGAAAGGAATGACACCGCCTTCCATTCTGGCCTGATTCTTTTTTTCCTTTTCTATTAGTAGGTTTCAATTCACAGTTTTGGAGGGTTTTTTTTTTTTGTCTTGTTTTTTGTTTTTTCCTTGTCATCCAACTTTTGCTCTGTTTACATTTACTTTTTTGATGCTGTTTCTGTATATACTCTTTCTCCAGTGGGTCTAGCTTGTCACCTTGTGCCTTAATTTTTATGATATTCCTTTATCCAGACACCCAGACTCTAAATTTTTCTTTTTCAAAACAATATGTACATATGTCATGAAACCAAAATTCTGAAAAGTGTTAAATTTATTATAAATTATATTATAAATCACTCTTTTAATCATATATTCCCCTACTGTTTACCTAATTGAGTTCATTATTCTTAGTTTTGCAATCAGCATCATATCTTGTCTTGATGTAACTTAACGGCTACTACAAACATGGATGAATATATTTAGTTGTTTAAAAGTATGCCCCACTTTGGGAATCTGGAGGTCTAGTGTTGTGAGAGAGAGCTTACCTACTATGCATGAAGCCCTGAGCTCGGTCCCCAGCACTGCAAAGAATTTAAAAAAGTAAAAATACTTCATCTAAGAAAACCAGAAACCTCCCTTCTCTCTGCTTCCTGCCTGCCCTGCCCTGAGCCACGCCCTCTGCCATGGTGGATCTTTCGGTTTGGAGCCAGCTGGCTATGGACTGAAACCTCTACACACTGTAAGCCAAAATAAACCTCTCCTCAAAACAAGCAAGCAGACAAACAAACAGAGACAAAGAAAGAGAAAGAAAGAACAGAAAAAGAGAAAAAACTCCCACTCTTTTCTCCAGTCCACTCATGTTATTTCTTCTACCTGGTTTGCTCTCAAACCTATCAACCTACTTGCCACTTTCAAAATGCAAAGGAATATTTGCTCCATTGACTTTTTTAGAAAACTGCTATTCATTTGAACTCCAGGTATTTTATAGAACATCTCTCCCTTTGCACAAAGCCTGACATGGTGGCAGATTTTTCTTGTATTCTTTCTTTATTTTGAAGACTGGAACATGTTTTTGCCTATAAATACATTATCTGTATCATAATGGTTTTTGCACAGACTGTATATGCTACTTAGGGAATTTTAAAAATTAATATTTTTGAATTTCAGAACTTCTCCATAAATTACAAAATAAAAATTACACGTAACTAGATACACTGAGTTGAGCCATAGAGAACTCTACAGGTTAATTATTATTCATATACTTACAAACTTTCAAACATTCACATATATACACATCAAGGAAAGAAGAGAAGAAAAGAAAAGAGAAAAGAAAAGAGTAAAGAAAAGAGAAGAGAAGACAAAAGAAAAAAAGAAGAAAAGAAAAGAAAAGAGAAAAGAAAAGAAAAGAAAAGAAAAGAAAAGAAAAGAAAAGAAAAGAAAAGAAGTGAGCTTAGCTGGTTCAGGGCAGAATCCAGTCTGACCTTAAGTTAGCTGACAGGAGAAATAAGAGCAATGTTGGGACATGTGGCAGAGAGGGAGGGAAGAACAGGGGAAAAAGGGTTAGTTCAACCAGGAGCTCAAACCAACCGAGAGAAGAGACCCAGGAGAAATACAACGAAGGGGCCACTTTGTGAGATATGCTAGTGAGTTCCGAGGATTTATTCTTGAGCTGAAAATAGAGCATCAGGATTCCAAGTGCATACAGCATCCCCCTGAGGGGCCCCGAGGTTCACAGGTGTCTTAAAGGGGATGCATCATCTTTGATTTAAAGATTCAAAGGTTAATAAAATAATCATGATTTTGGAATTGGGCTGACAGAAATTCCTAACTTTTCATGGGAAAGTAGTTTATTCATTTTTCGAATTAGTACATTAAGAAAAGTCATAAAGTCTATCTTCTCACCTTTCTACCCAAGAATTCTTCTTTATGGATCAAAGAAATAATAATGAATTTCCTGCCTTTGATGAAAAACATGCTATTGCTTTGTCATCACATAGACAAAGAACATTAGATCAAGATGATTGGAAGCAAATCCCTCTGGACAGACGCCATCTCAAACCTGATGTACATTAGCTTCGACGATGGAAGTGGGGAGAAGACAGGGACAAAGAAAAAGAAATGTCAGAAATCAAGCAAAATTGTCTCGATTAATCACCATTATCACTAGCAATTCTATATACTTAAAGCCATTATTTGACGAGGCATTGATGATTACAAAGCAAGGATCTGCAGAATTAATTTTGATATATTGTAGGTATCAAAGGAAGGTATTTCAAATTCTCTAAAGAATTCATAAACACATGCAATTTTCTCCTCAAAATGGAAAAAGAATATGCTTACAGAAGCATGCTATATGCAAATTGATTTTCCAGAATTAGTCTTATACATTCAGTCACTGTATCAGCTGTTTGTGAAGGCGTGTTACCCAGCAATGATGAGTAAGGACACAATATAGGTAACGAAGCTCTTACACAGCTCTGTAGAACTGAATCCTTGGCTTCAAGCATATATGTGTGTTTTCTAAACTTCTTTAATAAAGCTAAAAGCAAGTTTTTAAAAGTTAAGGAAGTTGGGCTAGTTTATAAGTAACTTTGACTATTTAATTAATATTCATTTATTTATTTATTTGTTACCAAGAATCTAACTCAGGACCTCACACTTGCCAGGCAGAAGCTGTGCTGCTAAGTTATATCTCCAACCTAATTTTATTGTTTTTGGAATTATTTTGTAGGGTTGAGCTTCAGACACCACAAAGGAAGTGCTAGAATAGAATAGACAAATAAAATTTGTCTACGAGAGTAGATTTTCCCCAATATGAATGAGATCTACTTTATAAGAAATCACTTTATTTTCTTTTAAACATTTTTTGCTTTTTCATAGAAAGATAGCAAATTTTAAAAATGAACAGAATGGTTTAAAGAATAAGAATATAAAATCATAGCTGTAAAGAAGGAAAAGGCTGTGGTACAAAGACATAGATACTGAGGTAGGAGGAATTAGCAGGACAAGTCGATGAAGTGGAATAATTAGAGTAAACTGGCAATTAAAGGCTGCTGAGACTAAAGGAAAGAGAAAATCAGGCTGCAAGGGTCGTTGAATTCTCAGCATCCACACAGTGCAGAAAAGAAAGTCCTAAACTGGAGCTGACAGTCAGAGTTACAGGTCCAAAGAAATGTTCAGGTAAACTGCACTTGAATCCTGGCCCTTTGTAAGTTGCAAAAATAAAATGCTTTGTTAAAATCAATTTAAGGTCAAGTATTCTGCAAAAGCTCTGACATTAATTGGAAAATTCATGCAAGCAAATACATTTTTCAACATATCATTTACCTTTTTTTTTTTTTTAGTACAAGGCATTGAACCCAAGGGTGCTCTATCTACCACGAGCTACTTCCCAAGCCATTGTTCATTTTTATTTCGACAGAGTCTCCCTAAGTTGTGCAGGAAGGACTCAAACTCGAGATCTTTCTGCCTTAGTTTCCCAAGTACTGGGATTACGGTTGTTTGCCATTGTGTCCAGCGTGTTTCTTTGTTTGTTTATTGCTGAAGAGAGAACCCAGGACCTGAGCTCACCACGCGCTCTCGTTTATGGTTTCACTAACATTTCAATGCACGTATCTCTAATATCACATTGCTTTAGAAAGTATTAACAGACAGCGTGCTATCATTTCAATGTATTCAGACAGATGAAACCTAACTTGCCGTGAGAGCCTCTAGATGAATATCCCATTCATGAGGAGCCAGGTGCTCAGTTTGCTCGCTTTTCAATTTAGAGGAAAATAGCCACGCTTGCTTATCCAAACATGTTCACTGCTGCCGTGTTTTAAGGGGTATTTGTGACAGACAGTTTTTGCAGAAGTTGACGAAAAGTGCTTGAAATACAAACAGGACAATTTATTATGACTTCCATTTATTTGTTCAACAAATGTTAACTGAGTGCATAAAGGTACTAGGAAGGATTCAGCTGTGCAGGTACAACAGGGAACAAAGTTGACTAAAAGCTGTGCCCTCGAAGAGATTCCTGGCTACAGTGTAAATAATGGGTTTTGAATTTAATTCTGAATTTTGGAGAAGAGAAAGAATAGCAAGATCTAGAAAAGCTAGGTGAGGTTTTAGGGGAAAAAAGGAGAAAGCGTTAAGCGAGAAACCCCAGTGGGAGGAGTGAAAGTTTAGATTATTAATAAATAGCAAGCTAAGAATTGAGTGAGTAATAGAGTTGAGAAGGCAGACAGTGCAGAACGGCGGCACGCTGTGGGTCTGCAGTTCCATCTCATGTACTAAAGAAAAAGGGAAGGAAGGGAGAGAGAGAGAGAGAGAGAGAGAGAGAAACAGAGAGAAAGAGAGAAAGGAAGGGAAGGGAAGGGAAGGGAAGGGAAGGGGAAGGGGAGGGAAGGGAAGGAAAAGAGGGAGGAAGGAAGGAATGGAGAGAGGGAGGGAGGGAGGAAGGAAGGAAAAAAGGAAGGGAAGGGGATAAACTGGCTGGTAAATCAAACCACGTTAAAAATAAATGTGATCAGGGAAGTAAAAAATTTTAATTTTGAAGACACTAATCTTGATTTACCATGTTTAATGAATTAGAGAAAAGAAAGACCAATCAGAAAAACAGTCTAGCCGTCTGCATGGCGGTGATCTAGTAAACGTGTGTATACAAGTCTGCTTCAGATGCAGCTCAGTCAGTGTGGCTGGCAGCAGAGGCTGCTGACAAGTCCTCTGGTAAGTGTGCAAGTATGTTGAAAATTTCCATCTCTAATTCATGTTAGATGATTATAAGATCAAGTTTAAGCATAGACTATCTCTCAGGTCACAGGCTACATTTTTAGACTTGCGTCAGTATATTTTTATATTCAATGTTTCAGGTAGCTGTGTAATAAAAATTGCAGATGCACATACAGGTGCCAGATATGCAGGGATCTTTAACATAGATAGTGATGCTGTTTCCATGGTGCTATGCAGTTCACACAGTGCTTCCGTTCTCAGCAGATTTCACTCACTTTGCAGAAAGTCCATGTGCTCAGACACGGGTCTGTAATAGATAACAAACAGACTGATCCTGGTTCACTCAGGAGAGAGAGAACTCTAAATACACAGTGTTGGGTGTGTATACTCATAAATTCTGTACCTGTAATAGAGTGATGGAGTGTTACAGAAGAAAATAAAGCACCAGACTTGCTCAGGCAGCAAACATTGAACTAAACTACAAAGACTGAAAGAAAATCCAGCAAGGCGGGTATTGATGGGATGATACATTGGTGTAAATGCTAATGTAAGCCCAGTTGTCTGTTATTTTTTTGAATTGAAACAAAACTAGGCTGAGTGGAGCATGCACAGTGACAGCAATGGTCAAGGTCAAAAGTGAGCAGATGGCCCAGACCAGATCCTACAGGTTGTTCAAGCCTTGGTCCATTGCAAAGAATCTGGGATTTATAGAAGCTCTGAAAATGCTTCAGGTAGAAGAATGATGCAACCCAGCGTGCGATTCCTTAGAAAGTGAGATTACATTGATGCATGAGAGGCTGCAATGTAAGACTATTGAATAAATTCTGACAGTGCCAGATTATTAAATATTGAATAAAATTTTTAATAAAATTTCTGCATGGTTTAAAAATAAAAGCTATACTAAGAATTGAATTATGTCGACAATGCCACATCTCTAAAAAATTTTGTGGGCATTAAAACATACAAGTTTACAAAGCTGTTTATTTGAAAGCGTATGCAAAATTTTAAGGATTATCTTAATAAGAATTTTCTAAATAAGAACAATGATTTTTGTAACCATTTAAGCAAATGCCCTCTACACTTTTCCCATGTTCATAATTGAAGGTTCAAATGCTGAATTGCTGAATAAATTGATCTTCAGTATGTAAATTGAATGTCTTAGGAGAGAATTTACTCAGGGGTGAAACACATTAATGACAGGATGTGGTAAATTTTATGTGAAAACTAGAGAGGAAAGTTCAGGGCTTGTCTCTGAGAGTTTCAAGCTTGGACTTTTGTTCCTTCCCCTGCATTTTCTCAGCCTTAGCTGGCAAATCACTGAACCCCTGGAAAAGCTGGCTTTTGCATTACACTGTTAAGTGATACAGGGAAACTCAATGTGTAGATCCTAAGTCCGCTCGGAGGAATCATTTTATTTAGATTATTTATATGACCATACTAAGCAAGATATTGCCTCTCTGGTCATGATCTTCCACCTTTTTCTCTGTTTGGATATTGCCTAATGGAATTTTGAAAAAAAATGTGCATTTCTTTGCATGCTTTTAAGCTGACTTCTAAATTTACTTTTTACATTTAAAACATATAAAGACTGTGGTTTCCAGTATATTAGGTGTTGAAATTTTAATATGCAACTGTTAAAGCCCTTTTACAAATGTATTCAGTGGAATTTAATAATAACCTAAGAATCATGATTGGTGTTTATCAACATCTATTTTATTTTTATTTAATTTTTTATTAATTCTTTTTTATTTTAAAGAGAAAAAATAATAAAAACAATGATACACAATTTCATAACAATAAAATAGAAAATTAACAATGGTTAATATATTGCATATTGTTATCTTCAAAACAGTTACTCATATTACAAGATATAGGCATGCAAAATTGATCAAATGAATATAGGCACAAACTGTTTTCTTCAGTGAATTAAATTAGTAGTATAACTATCTTAGCTATCTTGTGGATATAGATACAGATATCGATATAGATAGATATAGATATGATATAGATATAGATAGGTATTTTCTATTCCCTTCTTTCTTTTCTCCTTTCCTCCATCCTAGTTGCTTTTTCCTTTTGAGCAGTTTATTTCCCTTTCACAAAATCTGCTGTGGATTTTGGATCTTATTTACTCTTTCAGTTTCTTACACTAGGGAGACAGTACGATGTCTACGCATACGAGTCTGATTTATTTTACTTATGAGTATGGTCTCTAGTTGCATCCATTTACCTGTTTTGAAAATACATGAGGCACCCTTACTTGGCAGCTGGAGAATTTATATTTGTCCTTTGTTTCCTTCCGGGCCTATTTATGTCCCACTTCCTGAATGGACTTTAGTACCAATGTGATACGTTTTTAAGACTGAAAGTCTTCAATGATCACTAATTGTGTTCTCTGCAACAAAATAACACACCCACACACACATATATATATATTGAGATTTTAAAAGTTTATACTATGTTAATAAGACTCTAGACAAATTTTTAAGATTACCATAATTATAAAATTTTTAGTAGCATAATATTTTAATTTTTATTCCAAATGAAAATGAACTTTTTTATTCCAAATGAAATAACTTTCCAGTGAGATAGATGAAAAAGTGTTTATGTTGTTTTGATTGAAACAAAAAATGCTTTGCTGGCACAGTAATTTGGTTTTCTCTTGATGACCCAAGAGGATTTTACAGCTTTGGGGTATGTGGCACAGTGAGATGGTGAGGGGAGTACACTCGCTCTGAAGTGGGAAAGGAGGACTTCTAGAAGGTCAGATATCAAGTAAATGGGTTTCAGGAAAGTTCACAAAGTTGGGTCTCTGAACTTGATTCCTTAAACTATCTTTCCTCCTGGGAAGATTCCTGTCTGTAAAGGATATGATCCTTTCACAGTTACTTGAGTTAAGCATTCAATTTTCATAGTCTTGCTTTTTTCTTATAATTAGCCAGAGGAAGTGGTTTTTCAATACAATTTCTATGATACTACAGAGATAGAATATGCTACTTTATACTGCTGTAATTCTTTTTTGGTGCTGAGGCTATAACTCAGGGCATGTGCATGCTAAGCACATTCTCTACTTCTAAGCTGCACTCTCAGCCCATATACCTACTTTTTTTTTCCTTCCTTTTTGAGGCAGGGTCTCACTATGCAGTTCAGACTGGCCTTGAGCTCACTTTGTAGCACAGGCTGGTCTTGAACTTGCAACAATCCTCCTGCCTCAGCCTCCCAAATGCTAGGATCACAGGTTTGTACCACTGTGCCCAGTCATATACCTATTTTAAAATGCAATATTTTGCTTTAAAACTTTTGGTACATTTTGAGGTTTAAAATGGATCATGAGTTTTCCTTTATGTGTCAATAGAAATATATTTCCTTTAGTGGCAAACCTGAACATGTCTTAAACTGTTTATAATTTTGTAGGCAGAATTATTTTGCTATTTTTTATACTTGATGTTAGAATTTTTCATGTGTAGCTCTATTTCTTAGTTCTCTACATAATGCCTTTATTCTTTATCTTATTTTATTGCTCTGTATTCCCCTTTAATCCTCCACTTCTATTTTCCCATCTCTCTATCAGCGGTAATAATGACTACTCACCTTGCAGAAGCCTTGTGAAGCATTGTTGATTTTTCTAAGTTCTTAACGCATTCAGTATACTGAAAAGAGATCACATTTAAATATGGCTTGTTTTTCCTACTTGTGTCTTTTCTCCAAGTTAACCTGATCAATATTCCTCTTGAATATGTTTGTTGAAATAGTAAATGAAATTTACGCACTGACTCGCTCACGAGGAAAACACGTAGAAAAACAGTATTTTTAAACGTGTGTATTTATCGAAAGAGCTATTGAGGCTGAAACTAGTGTTAGAAGATAAAATATAGAAAAGTTATGTGCTAATTAACTTAGTATATGGTAAATTTAACTTTAAACTGTTTTTCTCTTTTTTATATGGCTTTCTCTGAATCCTATTTCTCCCAATACCAAATCTGAAAGTCTCCCTAAAGCCCCTAAGCAAAGAGCAAAATACAAAGAATGTTTCTTTCCCTATTTGGCGATTACTCTTACTTTCTGTTGGGTTTATTACTTAGCTGAAATTGAATCAATCACATTTTGTCAAATATAATTTGCTTTCCTTTCATTTAAAGAACAACTGTGTTTACAAATTAGGCATTCTTGCATACAGCAGTACTTTAAATAAGTTAACATCTAGTTTAGGATAATTATTCAGGTTTACGGGTTTATGGATAGGTAAAAATGCTAATGTCCTATAGAACTCCTACTAAAGGAGGAGGAAAGCAACCAACTACAAAGATAGAGCTGCAGCAAAATTCTCTGCATTGTTTTCAGAACAGTGTGTCATTGCGTCACTGAAAGGCCAATCAAGATACATGATGCTACTACTAAGGGTCATTACTTTCTGGAAACCATTTCCCTATAAACGTGAGGAAAATGGAAAGTAGTTGACAACATTAAACCCAAGCACGATAAACACAAGCAGCCTAGTAATGAGCACCTATTACAGCAATATTGAGAAGTTCTACCGAGGTGTTTTTCTTCATTAAAACCTCTACACAGAGATTTGTGCTGATGGAAAGACCGAGGTAAGCAATTAAAACAGATGGCGAGGTTTATATATTTGTAGTAAACTATTCAACAGTAACTGTTTTTCCCCTTATTTTTCCCGTTTTTAACTGGCAGATGCATTATGGTTCTGTCTGTAATGACAAGGATAAACATTTGTTACCGCAACCAATGATTTTCACTTTTTCTATATTTTTAGCTCAGACCACTGCCAGTGGCACTGTAATAACCCGGCCCTGACAAATCCTACCACAGTGAATTTTGTACCATTATGCTTTGAATCTAAATGTCCCCACAGACCTACGCATTAAAGACTTGGTCCTCAGCCTGGAGCACCATTGAGAGATGTGGAGCCTTTATGTGATTGGTCCTTGCGGGAGGGAATGACATCACTGGAGACACGTCCTTGAAGATACCTTGGGATCCCAGTTTCTGCTGTCTTTTTGCTTCCCAGATGACATGAGATGACAGATCTCTTGTGCCAGACACTCCTGCCATAAGTACTCAGCTGCTACAGGCCCAAAGCAATGGGGCCAAGGGATCATGGACTGAAATTTCTGAATCCATGAGCCAAAATAAATCTTTCCTCCTTAATGTCGAGTATCTCAGGCATTTTTTCACAGTGATAGAAAGGCGACTAATGTAGGTATCATGGCCTCTTATTTTTCCACCAAGCAAAAAGCCTCTGGCACCAATGACAGCTCAACACTGAAGTGCTCCTTGAAGTCTTTGAGATAGAGGTGAATAGGTGACAAATATGGATTGTCTGTGATGACACTTGTTGTGCTAGTTTTCAGACAGTAATTAACAGCTCTTTCACTGTCAGAAGCATCTTACTTTGGATAAAATGATATATTTATTCTATTAATAATTCAAAAAGAAATGATATCTGGCTCAGTAAGATTCCTTTGTTTAGGAATAAACTTTTCTTAAATTATTAAATATGAAAGAAATTGAAGTGCATACTATTTTCTAATTTGTATTAGGTCCTGATCAAAATAAATTGAACACTTTATTTTGATTTATTTGAATGTGTATGTAAATTTTGAATGGTTATTTAGATGTGAAACAAGTCCCACCGATCATGAAACTAATGATTATAGGTAGAATAAAAAAATCCCTTGCTTTACATTCAAGAACAGTTATATTCTCAAAATTCATCTTATTAGTATGTGTGTGACAGGTCTTCAAGATGTATATATAAATTTATACTTCTTAATAGTTCCAAGCTCAGCTAATAATAAACATGCTCCTATTTTATTTATAAATTTGAGCCACAACTGCTGCTAATTTTTCCTTCTACAATATATAGTTTTTCTCCTAGAATATTATACATTTTGTATACTTAAGAGAGTAAGGGTTGCATCAGTCCTGTTTAACATTTTATGATTTCCACATAAAACAATCCTTCAGAGAGATGTTCCTTGATGTTATTTAAACAAAGGTTGGTGGTAAGTACTGTACGTATTTCCATTTACTCTGGGGAGACAGGTAGATAGGGATGGAGGTAAACAGATCCTAAGGTCCCAGGGACGCTGAGCTTTTTACCCTCTAGCACAGCACTTTGAAGAAGTCATCAGGCTCTGGGAAGTATCAGTCTTGTTATAATCTTGGCTGTCTCACTTCTTGAGATGTGGCCTTTGGCAAATTATCTTTTCTAAGCCTGTTTTTTTCTATCTTTAAAGCAAAGTAGTTGGAAGGATTATGTGCTAAAATTTAGTTAAAAGCTAAGCATTATGTCTGGCATGTTGCACACTTTCAATAGTGCCTGTCTTGTTATAAATCTCTTCTATCCTCTGGTGTGATTCTGGTGAGAGTCTCTCACATACTCGCTAAGAAATAGCTGAGTTGTTTTTAGTAGTTATGCCTCTTAATACCCATGGGGAATGCTAATATAAGCAGTTTTCTAAAAGTAGGACTGCTCTATTTAAGAAAACAATAAAGATAATAAAACATATTATCCAGACAAATTTAAATTGAATTTCAGATGAACAACAAATACATTTTTGGTGTGTGGTCTGTGTTTTATCTGGCTGTGTTACTCTAAAGGCTGCTCCAAAATCTCATAGGGCCCTTTTGTTGCCTTCTCTAGGAGGACTTGGGCACATGATGTTTCAGAAAGACAGCACTGAAGTTGGGAGAGGGAGTTTAGTTCTTTTTAACTATAATGTGATCTCATTTAGTTATTAGGATATAATCGCTGTAATAATAAACTGATTTGAAATAACAAATGTGTTACTTCACATTTCACAATGCTGCACACTGTCAAAATTGGAAAATACAATAGGGTTATTATAATATGCTGGTGCCTAAGAAATAGAAACATTTTTAGAAATTGTCATAAGTGTTCTTACTATGTATATGATCAAGACATAAAGATGTCCCTTAAAAGTGAAGACAGCCAAGATTCTAACAAGGCTGATACTTCCCAGAGCCTGAAGAAGAAATAAAAATATTCTAGATTAAACAAAAGCTGAGAGAAAGCAATGTCTCTAGACTGATGATACGCTGCAAGAAATGCTAAAAGTAGTCTTTCGAATCGAAGCAAAAAGATAAGTGTCAGCATGAAAGCCTACGAAGGTGAAAAGATCTCTGGTGAGGGTCATATGTAAATAGTTGAAGGATGTAATGGTGTTGTGTAATAATCACCTTTAATACTAGTATAGAAGGCAAGATAAAGGTGTAACAAATAAACACAATTATAAAAATTATGTTTATTCTTTTTATTTTGAATCTTACTGGATACACAATATAAATACTAATTGGTGACATCACAAATGAAGTGTAAAGGAGAAATAAAAGTGTAGAGTTTGAATATGCAATTGAAATTCAGTATTCTTAGTTTAAAATAAATTGTTACAGCTATAAATTGTTTTCTGTAAAGTCCATGGTAATACAAAGAAAATATCAATAGAAGATAAGCAAAGAAATGAGAAAGGAATTGTAGTATGTCACCATTAAAACAGAATCAGTGACATATGCAAGGCAATAGCAAAAAAGAGAGACAAAAGAATTACATGACAGATGGAAAACAGTGAACAAAAATGGCAATTTTAGGTCTTTCCTTGTCAATGATCACTTCAAATGTAAATGGATAAAACTCAGCAGTCAAAAGACATCAAGGGCTGAAAAGATTACCAAAAAATATAAGGTCCAATATATATGGTTACTTCAGATTTAAGAATATTCATAAGCTGAAAATGAAATGATAAAGATATTCCATGCAAATGGTAGCAAAAATGAGATGATATAGTCAAACTTAGACAAAAAAAACCTAAGCCACACATTTGCATAAAAGACAAAGCAGGATATTATGTAATGATAAATCCCACGAAGATGTCACAATTTAAAATATATATGCATATAACATCAGAACATCTAAGTATATGAAGTGGATATTAACAAAACTTGTAAAAGAAATAGAAACACATTAATATATGTCAATGCATTACTTCCATAATGAATAGAATACACAGGTAAAGGACCAATAAGGAAACAGATGACTTCTAGTAAATTATCGATCAAGTGGATGTAACAGATATATACAAACCATTAAGCTCAGCAGCAACAAAATACAAATCCTTCACAACTATACACAGAATGCTGTCAAAGAGGGCTGGGGATTTAGCTCAGTGGCATAAGTGCCTGCCTGGCAACTGCAAGGTTGTAAGTTTGATCCCTGGTACTCGCTCCCCCCCAAAAAAAGAAGAATACTCTCACACACATTACCTCATAAAAGAAGCCTTGAGAAAGTTAAAACTCAATAGCAAACTGCAAACTAGAAATTTGCAAACATGTGGAAATTACACAATACATTCTTGAGCAAACAGTGGGTGAAAGAAAAAAGTGGAATTAAAAAAAACTTGATAGAAATAAAAATGAAAACAGAACATATCAAAGCACATTAGAGACAGCAAAGTGATACTAAAAGGAAACTTTATAACAATAAATGTTTACATTAAAAATATCACACATAAATAATACTAAGTTTATCAATCTGGGAACTATAGAGATAAAAACAAAATCCAAAATTAGAAAAAAGGAAGCAATAAACATTAACAATGAATGAAAAAGAGAATAGAAATATAACAGAAATAATCAATAAAACTAGCAGTTGTTTTCTTAACATCAATAAATATATTTTTAAAAATCCTCTATCTAAACTAAATAAAGAGTAAAAGTGAGAAGACAAGTAAAACCAGCAAGATCCTTTACATAGGCTCACACAAAAATACACAGAATAAACATAGAAATACACAGAATATCACACAAAAAATACATAGAATGCACAAAAATTCCACCAAAAGACATGTAGATTTCATAACCAACTTCAAGAAGGTAGCAGGATACAAAATCAACACAAAAATCTGTAACTTTCTTGTCTACTAATAATGAACTCATCTAGGAAAAAAAAAAGAAAAACAATACCTTTCACAATAGCACCAAAAAATTAAATACTTACGAAATGACAGAATAATTAGGAATTCTAAAGAAATGGAAGACTTCTAATGAAAGCTGCAATGCTCAGTAAATGGAAATCAAAGAGGGTATCAGAAAATAGACACAAATCCTTTGTTCCTGGATAGACAGAACCAGTATTTTCAAAATGGCCATAATTATCAAAACAGATACATAGTTTTAATGCAATTCCCAATCAAAATACAAACAACATTCCTCATTTGATCTTTGAAAAAGGAACCAAAAGCATACAGAAAACTGACTATACATGTGCAGAAGATTAAATCTAGACCCATATCAAACACAATGAGCCAAAACTAAATAAAAATGGATCGGAAACATAAGTATTATCAAATAACACAATCTACAGATAGAAGATGAAATAGGTAAAACTCTTGAAGACATAGGTACAGGCAAGGACCTTCTGAACAGAACCCCAATTGCACACTTAAAGTATGAATAATTAATACATGGGATTATATCAAATTAAAAATCTTTTGCAAAGAGAAAGAAACAATCAAGAAAGTGAAGAAAGCCTATAAAATGGAGCTAGGTCCTGCTCTAACAGAGGACTACTATCTACAATGAACTCAAACCATCAGACCACTCCAAAATAAAAGACCCTGTCCAAAAGTGGACAGCTAAAATGAACAGACACTTCTCAAAATAAGTACAAATGATCTATAAGTACGTGAAAAAATCTTCCACATCTGTAGCCATTAGAGACATGCAAATTAAAGCAAACATGAGATTCCACCTTACTTCAGAATAAATAGCTATCATCAAGAAATCGAATAAGGTAAAAAGCCAAGGAGTAAGGAGGAGGGAAAGGAGAAATAAGTAGAATAAAGATGTGCCACCAGGCATGGTGGCTCACACCTGTAATCCCAGCACTCGGGAGGCTGAGACAGGCAGATCGTTGTGAGTTTGAGACCAGCCTGGGCTACAAAGTGAGCTCAAGGCCAGCCTGAATGGCATAGTGAGACCTTGTCTCAAAAACACAAAGGCCAGGGATCTAGCTCAGCAGCCTAAGCGCCTGCCTGGCAAGCGCAAGGTTGTGAGTTCAATCCCTGGTGCCGCAAAAAAAAAAAAAAAAAGCCATGTCCAGGGCCCTAAAAACATCAATTAATATGAACATTACATGTTATACCATGAGCTGTGATTAATAATATCAATAAGAATGAAAAACGTAACGGGAATTGAAGGAAAAGGGAGAGGGGAAGAGAAAGGGAAGGAGATTTAAAGAAAAATGAACAAACTATGTGGTATGTACATGTAACCACTTCCAAGGTGAGTGTAAACTGCATGAACTACAAACCTGAACTGCAAAAAAGAAATCAAATAATAACAAGTTCTGGTGAGGTTTCAGGGGAGAAGACCTCCTTCCACAATGTCGGTGGGAATGTGAACAAGTACAATCACTATCAATGTCAGTGTAAGATTCCTCAAAAAATTAAAACTGGAAATTCCACTAAAGCTAGGTATTTCTCTTCTAGTGCTGAGAAAATGGGACATGTATAGTCAAACCTAGAATGAAATTAAACCCTTATACACACTAAACATTTTTAAATTGATTAAAGATTTACATGTTAGACCTGAAATATAAAATTCTTATAAGAAAGCATGGGGGAATATCTTCATAACTTTGTTTTCGTAAATTACATCTTGGGTATGATACCAAAGGCATGAGAAAAGAAACAATAAAAAAAGAAAATACACTAAATCAAAACGAAGGAAATAGTAAGTTTCTGAGAAAATACTGCAAAGAAAAAATAGACTAAAATGGCAACCTAAAAAATACTTTTTTAAGTCATATATCCAATGAGGAATAATATCTAAAATTTATAAAGAACACCAGCAACTTAATAACAAACAACCAACCAAAAACAAGCTTGGTTAAAAAAAGACAGAGGGGGGCAGGTGTGGTGGCAGACACCTATGCTTCCATCACTCTGGAAGCTGATGCAGGAGAATCTCTGAGAGCTGATGGTCAGCCTAGGCTACACAGTGAGTTCAAGGCTAACCTGAACTATATTCATCGACCCTGCCCCATAAAAGCAAAAAAATATGAAAATGAAATAAAAATGGGCAAAGGACTTGAAAAGACATTTCTCTAAAGAAGTCATACAAATCACCAATACATATCCAAAAAGATGCGAACAACACTCATCGTCAGGAACATGCAAGTTTAAACCACTGTGATATGTTGCCTTACACCCATCATAACAAATACCACTAAAACAAAACAAAAGTAAAATAAGTTTTGTCATGAATGAGAAGTTAAAATCATTGTGTGTAGTTGGTATGAAAGTCAAATGGTGCAGCCAGTAGCAACAAAGCACCTTGAAAACATAAAACTGGATCTACGGTGTGACCTCACTGTCCTGCTTCTGAAAGAGTTGAAAAAACAATCTCAAACAGCTATCAGTACTTACAGATTCACTGAAGCATTGTCCACAGTAGGCCGAGGTGGAAGCAAACTAAATGTCCATCAAAGAATGAAAGATAAAGAGACAATGCGTCATATATATATATATAGTTGAATATTATTTAGCTTAACAAAAGAGGGAAATCTTGCCATGTGCCCCCCACATTGATAAACCTTAAGGATATTATGCTCAGTGAAATAAGCCAATCACAGAGGGGCAAATACTGCATGATTTCACTTACAGTAGGGAAAATAGTCCAATCCACAGAAATATAAAGGACAATGATGACTGCCAGTGGCCAAGAGGAGAAGGAAGTGGGGAATTCCCTTCCAATGAATACAAGGTATCAGTGCTTTAAGATGAAAAGTTCTGGAAATCTACAATGTGCCTACAAGTTAAAAATATATACTGTAATTTAAAAATTTGTCAAGAAGGTAGATCGCATATTGTTTTGTACCCAAATTGTTTAAAAAGCACCTGTAGACGGTGAATGAAAACAACTAGCTCCCTTTGGTATTTAGTTTCGCTTCCTCTTTTCCAGGAAAAGGAAGGTTCTCCCTATTTGAATTCATGGTGCTTCATGTGTAATACTGGTAGATTGAATATAAATGAGTGTCTGTGTAGTGTTGGATAATAAAATGTGTGCAACTTGAGCTCACATAAAACCCCTTAGGCAGCTGATGTCAACCCATTACTCACACTGTCCAGTTGGTACTACTCTTAGAGCAGCACTGATAGTGTGAAGAATGTGGAAGCTGGGTGGGCCCAGTGACACATTCCTGTAATTACACCCCCTTGGGAGGCTGAGGCAGGAGGATCACAGGTTTGATCCAAGCCCGGACAATAACTTAGCAAGACCTCATCTCAAAATTTCAAAAAGGGTTGGTAGTTGTCCTGGGGATTTAGCTTAGTTTGAAGCCCCATGTTCAATTCCTAGTACTAAAATAAAAAATACTTAACACATATATACATATATGCATATGAACTATCGGCAAAACTAAAATATTCCTATTACCTGAAGATGGAAACAAATTCTTGATGACTCCAAAAGTCAGTTTTCATTTCTCCTTTCCAGTCACATAAGATTATGAAAATGGATGTTTTTATTCTCTAGTATGACCAATTGTTATTGCAAACCAGTTGGTAAAATAAGCATAATGAGATATGTAGTATTAAATTCAGGTTATCCCAATAGAATGTTTAGGAATAATTAATCTTATTTAGATAGAGAGCATAAAATTGTGTACCAAGTACTTTCAAAGGTGTAACTTTGGAAAGGAAAATCCCAATGAATCAGAAATTAGTGCTCTTTCTTAAGACTATAAGTGACCAGTTATTCCTCAAATCCCAAAGCATCAGATGAGAATAATCTCACTTGTTTGAATAACAACAGTAATAACCTTTCTCTCCCAGAAACAATTATTCAGTGAGAAGACAGTTATCTGTATTTCAAGTACTAAGCACTTTGAAAAAAAAAAGGGGGTAAGAAATTGGTATTGATATTTGTCTGCTATAGTAGACTGTGACACTGTGAGTTTAAGGGAGGAATATCTCCAGTTTGAGACCAGACTGGGGAGACACTGTCACAGATGAATAGATAGACAGATAGATGATAGACAGATAATAGATGATAGGTAGATAGATAGATAGATAGATAGATAGATAGATAGATAGATAATGGGGAGCCCTTCCTGGACCTTGTCTCGGTCAGGGAAGTTAAATTTGTAATCTCATGGAAAAGCTATTGGAATTCCAATAAGTTAATTCCAATCTGCCACTGCTAGTGCAGCCCAAGGTGAGAAAGACACTAAGACATATTTACAGCTGTGGGGAGCCAAGGCTTCCTAAGTCCAGCCGGGATGGTGGCTCACAGGAACAAAGGCCCCGACCCAGGACCCAACTGAATTTTATTAACTCTCCATGAGGGGAGTGGCTCCAGGATGAATGACAGTGAAAGGGGCAGGAAATACATGAGTGCCAAGTGAGCTGGGCTAGGTAGGAAAGCTGTGGTCACCTCTGTGATATACAGAAGGAAAGAAATGCAGAGAGAGTAACTGCATAACACAATTGAGGCAGTGTCTAATATTTTGGAGTCAGTGCTTCAGCTCTGATGTACAATCTTTTCTTCCCCGGAAATCATAGACTCTTTCTTGTGGGTGGGTCCCAGCCCACAGCATGGAGCACGGCTCTCCTTCCTGCCTGGCTCAATCATGTTTTTCAGGAGTCACTGGGCGGGGAAACAGCCACTGTCACCTTGCTTCAGAGATTACACATGGGCTCCTCAGTCAGCCCAAAGTCCACTGCTTAAAGCCAATTGAAGGGACAAAGAAATAACCTCTGCACAATGCTGTGGTGTGGTGTGGGCAAGGGTCAGAAAAAAAGCATCATCTGGGCTTGGCAGTGAGTTGGTCTGGCAGCCCTTAAGAGCGGAAGACCCAAAGTTCCAGTTGTCACTCTCCCCAGCACAGCGCTCTGTGACAGCAGAGCTCTCAGCAGCAAATCAGTTTTCCTTTCTTGCCGCCCTGGAGGTTGATGAAGTACCCTCCTCTCCAATTTGACTCTTAGTCGGAAAAGTCTGCCAGTTCCAACACAGACACTTGGGAGCTCTAGTGTGACTCAGTGTTTCTGCCTTAGCACTGGCGATGTTACGATGTTACCCTTTTTCACTGTAAGCCCACCTGGCAGGTAGACAAAGTCAGTGATCGAGATCCTTTTCTCACAAAGTTCCGAGTGTTCAGACAGACACTGACCAGCACATTGCAGTAGAGCAGCGGCATCACGGCGAAGCAGCTGCCCATGGGGTTTTCAAAGGATCCTTGCACACGGACAACCCGGGGCCTTGCTCACTGCCGGGAAATGTGGAAGGAGGTGTGTGTGCGGCAGGCTTTCTGATGAGGGTCAGCTGACACAGTGGGGTTGTAGTGGAGCCGGCAGTCGTGTGTGGTGTGAGTGTGGCACGGAGGGGTGAGTGGGATGACACAGCTGCAAGGGCAGAGGAAGCACTAATGTGCGGAGGATGAGAGGCCTGAGCAAGGGAAATGGATCCCGCAGAGGATGACGCCTGAGGTCATTCTTAAACGAAAAGAGGGAAGCTGCGCGGTGAAGGAAGATTGTACCTTTGTTAGTGGTGATTTCAGTTCCAGAAACACGAAGGAACAAGAATCAACGCACCCTCAAAATCAGTGAAAATGCAGCTCATGGGCCAGGCTTTTAGCTCAGAGGCGTAAGTGCCTCCCTGCCACGTGTGAGGTCATGAGTTCGATCCCCGGTACCAAAAAGAAAAAGAAAAAAGAAAAAGAAAAGAAATACAGCTTGCTCTTCATCTTGCTCAGCTGAGGAAACCCCAACAATTCCCTCCAGCTAGAGCAGTGTTTCTCAAACGGGGCTCCGTGACTGTCCGCCTCCTGTCTGGTTTGTTGCAGTAGCGCTACAAAGACTAGCAGTGCTAAGCTTTTTTCCTGCTTCTGAGAAAATAGAAGAGGTGGATCCGTTTCTCTTTTGCACTCTCTTTCCTATTACGTGGGTGTGGATTTTCTCTTTGGTTCGGACCAGTTTTGTTTTGATGGCTGCAGGAAGAAGGGGGGCAGCGGGCTGGCTTCTTGGCACTGCTCATGGAGATGACCCTGTTCGATTGGAGAATAGGACGCCAGGATCTTAATGTGAGAATCACGCATGAATTCGTGAGAAACGCAGAACTGCCTATGCCAAGCGGAAGGAGAACATTTGTGAGCATAGCCTGTGGAAGAACGCGGTGGCAGCGCATCGCTTTGCAAGCCACAGCCGTCTAGAGCTGTACACAGCAAGGGTAAGAAGGCAAGATGAGCCGCGGCAGCAGTGCGGAGCTATAAGAAGAGGAAGAGCTGGTGTCCAAAACCAGTCTCTGGTTCAAACAAAGGCCGCCAAGGAGTAGAGCCACAGAAGTCTCAGATCCTCTGTGCAATGTCTGCAAATACTCTTAGCCAGCAGAAGGGGATCAGGGGAGACCCCAGATCCAGCCCCCGCTGAATGTTTTGGACGTTTACACCACTTGAGCCTCAGATCTATGGCAGTAAGGACTTTCCCTGTGTGGTTTGCTCAGACAGCCAGGCCCAGAGTAAACACTAAATTAGATGACAGTAATCCTTGCTGACACACGGAGTGTGCCAGCCCTGTATCTGGCACTCAGGCACACATCATAAATTCTT
The DNA here is from genome assembly GCA_004365215.1 of Cuniculus paca. NCBI lineage: Eukaryota > Metazoa > Chordata > Mammalia > Rodentia > Cuniculidae > Cuniculus > Cuniculus paca. Next base: position 16,873 of record RJWT010000632.1, on the reverse strand, counting down.
GTATCTGTGAAACGGATTAATCTGTATTTTCAGTTCATAAAGATGGTTTTAGCTGATATTTTGGCTCTCAGGAAAGAGTCGCTCTTATAAACTTAGGCAACCAACTTCTGATAGAAAAACCTTCCCTAAAATAGAAAAGATGTCCAAGCATGTATTTATATAAAATATACTTAGTCATTCCAGTGCAGGCATTTCTTGAACAGTCTCTAGTCTTATCAGTAGCATATCAATAATCATGCATTAAGATGCATGATTTTAATGCTGGAATGAAAAAAGGGCAGCAGAGTAGCTTCTCATATTCAATGTCTCCGTGATAGTCTCATTTGCATGTTTCACAGCCTTTGCAAACAAAGCTTTCGAAGCTTAAAAATTTCCAGTCAGTTGGCTGCTTCCATGATCTCACAAATTTGTCCTTCTGTTTTCGAAGGCCATAAACCTTTGCCATCACCCTCATTGTTCTCTTTTGACTACAACTCATATATAATTCATCGACTCTCCATAGTTCTTTTTTTCTCACTTGTTGGAAATGTAAGCAGAATCCAACATGAACCATCTTGTCCTAAGACATCATTACTCTCATTTTCGAATGAGCTATTCAGACCTGTGTTCTCTGCCCCTCTACAGTCTTTCTGTATGCTGAGGACAGAGTCACTTTTTACTGCTGGCGCTGCTCTGCCTGCCCTGTTCCTTTTCCCTACTCATCTTCATCCTCGGTTTCTCCCATTTCTCCATCACCCCACCCATGTGCCCGTCGCAGGTTTTGTGTTCTTTCTGGATTCTTCCTCTCCAGATATTGCTGTGCTTCCCTCCTCCGGCTCCCTCAGGGCAGTCTCCTCCAAAGGTTCGCTGATCAACTGCAATGCCTACCTTCCTGTGCTCTGGTTTATTTTTCTTCTCGCCATCTATTTTCACTCTGCTATTCTTACAATTGGGTTTTTATTATCTCCTGTTTGCCACAAAGTAAACAATGCATTGCAGAAGCAGAATATTGTGCATGTTCATGTATCATTCTTTAGCGACTACAGTAGTACCTGGCAAAGAGTTCATGCCCATGTTTTGCTATAGAAATAAATATTAGTTAAATAAATAAACACTGAAAGAGGAATTTCATACATATACTCAAGTTTTATACAATATGTTTTCTCCAGTGCAAAAGAAACATTTAGAATATAAAGAAGATTTAAAAGGCAAGGCTAGCAAAGGAATATTGTGATGCCTACTAAAATACTGTGATATTTTCATTAGGATACCAAATTAGTTTTGATTAGTCTGTTATTGTAAAGTTATTTAGATTACATGTCATGTTTGAAAATGTTCAAATCAATGTTTTAGATTTTTCACTTTTTAGAAAAACTGAAATATTAATCCATTTTTGTAAGAATTTATGTTTGCAGGATAGTTGCATTAGTGTGCATGTATCCTTGCCTATTTGATGGATTTTATTCCAAAGGTTTATTTTTACAAATTGACAACTGTGCAGATACAGTTAGACAAGAATAAGATAATTTGTGATTTTGTGTAAAATTTTTTTTTTTTGTCTTTTTGAAACAAGGCTTCACTCTGTAGTTCAACTCACAGCCATCCTGCCTGAGCCTCCCGAGTACTGGGATTGCGGGTGTGCGTCACCACACCAGGCTTAGAGGTGTCATTCTTATTAAAATGTAATTCTTAGTATCATAAATGATACGGTCACACCATTGCGATAAATTGGATCAGGATCCTCTGCTTGGTGGCTCACTGCTCCATTTGTTTGTTTGTTTGTTTGTTTGTTTACTCGAGACAGGGTCTCACTATGTAGCCCAGGTTGGCGTGAAACTCTTGCGGTTCTCCTGAGTTCTGGGATTGCAGGCGTGCACCCCGCCTGGATCTTTCTGCCACTTTAATGTCGATATTCTCTAAGACTTCTCCTTTTTCTTCTCATTGCTCTCTGCTTTTTTTTACCTAGCAATGTCTTGGATTTCCCGTGATGGCATTGAGCACGTCTTTAGGTTTGCTCATAATCAACAGATAAAAACCTTTCTTGTTGTCTAGTTTCGCATTTTTATCTCTCTGTTGATAAATTTTCTTCAGAGTAGCCCTGAGACACTTAAATGAATGTATCAAGAGTATCCCATCATCCCCTAAAGATCCTCTTTCTAAGATTTGCCTCCTCCATCACTATCGCCTCCTGCATTTGGTCCACAGAAAGCGGCTAAGAAGACAGGGCCTCTGGATGCCTCACCTTCACCCCCTCCTTCACTTTTCCAGCACATCCCGTGGCCCATGGCCTCAGACTCACGAACAGGTCTTTATCTTTCTTTTCTTTCCCCTCCAAATATGTCCTTCTATAGCCAGCGTGATCTTTATAAAGTGTGACTCTGAGTAGCTCGGGAATTTTTCATGCCATTCTCCAGATTTGGAAACCAACCAAACAAACTGGACTTGGCATCTTTCCCCAGTACCTGCTTCTTCCTCTTGAATTCTCTTCCCATGAAACATCACTCCCAATGGAATGCAAGCAGCTGTTTTGTTCCTTGTGTATCTTCAACTTCTACTACAATTTGTGTCATCCAGGAGACACCGAGCCAATATCTTACCTCTGTCTCTAACCACCGTTCCTGTTTTGTGTATTTTTCCCTCAGGGTACTTCTACTTTCTCTTCTCCATGTCGCCCACACTACGCAGCTCAGCTCTCTGTTACATCTTGCCTAGGATGTGTGTACAGAAATTTTTTCTACTGGAGGTTTCCTGTTTTGAGTAGGTGTATCTATGCCACTTTTCTGTCTATAACCAGTACATGAGAGGTTGCCTGGGATACAGCCCTGCAGTTTTTGCAACAAAACTTCCCATGATCCAGCCCATGCCTATTTTGTATTGTATTTTACCGCCTTCATTTTATATTCCAGCTCATTAAACTTGTAATCTTCTCCCCGTTCAACTGGAAAGTCGGGGGAAAGCAAAGACAATGCTCTTATGCTCTTCGAGGTTCCAGGCCTCAGTCCCTGATTTCAGGCCACAGTCACTGTCTCTGGAGGTCTTTTATCTCCTCCTTGTCTGCCTAAACCCTACTGATTATTGAAAGTCAGATCAGGCAGCCTTCCTGCCACCCTGTCAAGAATCCCTAACCAAGACGGCAAGCAATGATGTCCTCAAGCACAGACACTCTCATGTTTAGATCATTTTTCGAAAGTGCCATTTTCTTTTTTGTCTCTAAGACTATTCTTGAAATATACTTACCTGCATCTCTACATCTCGTATCAGTCCTATCTGCTCAGGGTCAGACTAATTGTGACTTACTCTATGAAGACTGATTTGGTTATTACTCAACAATAGTCTCATTATCTTCATTCCGTAACTCTACCTTGATAGGGGCTTTCTTGCATTCTTTGATACACTTTGGAGTTGTGTTAAATTTTGTGTAGTCTTTGTGTTTTTTTCCTATATTAGATTCCCAATGATCTCTGTATGTTTTTATTACTGCTTCAGTGTCCTGTGCATTTTTTGAACCATATATTAATTTGCATTCTAAGGTTATAAGGCTGTAGCACAGTCTGTGAATTTCACATGGGCAGTACAACTGTCAATGCCCACTGATCACAAAATTACTGTGCTATGTGCCATCTGGTGAGAAGTAGACAGATTCAAATTCATTTGATGTATCTTCTAGGTATGAATTAGAGAATTTCACTGTCGGTCACTACATAAAATGGCAATAAGTTTTCTTTTTTATTTCAAATAATAATTTATACAACATAATTCTTTTTTATTATTCAGCATCTAAAAGTCAAAAATCCTTCCTTTGAGTTTAAAACTGTCTAAGCTTATTAAATTCTTTTATACTGACAGGGACATAGCTCAGAGGCACAATGTCTGCCTGGCAAGCACAAGGTCATGAGTTCAATTCCTGGTACAAAAAAAAATTTTAAAAAAGGAAAAAATTCTTTTATCCTAGTTTGTAAATCATTGCTATGGAAATGATGTTTCAGATATTTCCTCTTTTCCTAAATGTCACATCTGCCAACATGCTGCACATAGCAGCTTTACACAATTAGGCACACACGCAAAGATGCAAGCTTTTTTGCTGCTTATGAAAACCAAAGTGAATATTTTATAATATAAGTAGACTGTTCTTTAGAGTAGTTAATATTCAGAAAATAATCGGGGAAAAGTAAGATGCTCTTGATTTAATATTTAATGGAAGAACCTTACAGCCTGAAAAACTGAATGTTTTTGTTTTACTAAAACTTTATTTTCAAATACTAACCATATTTCCATATAGTTCTGTTATTTTGAAGTGTCTTGTGAACTTAGACTTGCGTTTTATGTTTATGCAGGTAAATGATTGCCCTTCCACGTAATGTCAGTTCTATTGAAATCTTTGCTCTTTCTGGAATTCCCACTTTAAGCTTTACACTTTTCACACACACAACAAGCTGACAGAATCCACCCTTTCACCCCCATTCTGTCATATAATTATGTTCTTAATCCTTTTCATAGAGACATTGACATCGTGTTTATTTTCCTTTCAGGCAAAAGTATATCATCATCCCTGGCTAAAATGCAGAGAAGAGTCAAAGATTAGGTGGAAGGAATCCTGACTAGTCAAGCTTGTGTTGAAATACGAGTTTTCACCATTCACAACAGTCAGCAAGGACTCATAACTATGGGGCCTTTTCTTTCAAATCAATTATGTGACCAGCAGCAAACTCACATCTTCTATATGGGCAAGCACTTATGTTAATCTTTTCCTTCTTACCTGGTTTCTACCCTGCAGCGAGTCCTGTGGAATGAGAAGGCTGTGCTTTCCTCAGCTATTTCTCACTGTGGAGTCAGCGTGCTCGTCACATTTTAGGACAGAGTGAAACGCACATTGCTTAGAATGCGTATTACTTCAGATTTAATTATCCGTTCTATGAGGAGTTTTCTCAGCAAACGGAATTAACTCAATTAGCAAATGCACCTACTGGGGTAACAAACGTTATCTGAACACCTTCTGAGGAGAAACACTGTGTTGGGAAGAAGACATGGTACCGGGTGGATAGAGTTTTCAGTATCGTAGGTATATATACTGAAGCCAAACAACACATAAGTCAGAGCCTGAGAAGCCTCAGAAAATATTGAAAAAAACTGGAGTAATCACTGTCTTCTTTCTGACTGGAAAATCATGGAATAACAACAAATGGAGAAAAGAATGGTCTTGATCTTGAGAGGATATTGATGCCAATCACAGAGAGGACAAGCAGAAGGAATTCTGGGTAAGGGCTTATCTTTCCAGATGTCCTTTCAGACATCCTAATTCTAATTTGTTCATGAAACATTCTGGGGGCTCTGTCCAGCCTGAAAAGCAAAGTTAGAGCTCAAGAAGGATAGGAAGAAAATGAAAAATAAAGATGGTAAACTATATTGACCTGGGGTTGAATCTGGCTTTTTTTTATTTTATTTTAAAAAACAAAACAGAAAAAAAGGATAGAAATAATATTAAATTTTAAAAGCAAAACAAAACAAAACAACAGTAAGAAATCAACACTAGTTAATACATTCCATATTGTTATCTTAGAAATAGTTGTTCAGGTTACAAGATCTAGGCATAAAAAATATTCAAATAATGACAGCACAAACTGTTCATTTTGATGAATTAACAGAGATTAGTAGTATGGTTATCTATCTTGCACACTTATATATACATACAGTTATATGTGTAAATCTACATTCATATAATCTTTTCCTTTCTTCCATTTCTCCTTTATAGTATCCAATGGAAAACAGCTAAGGAAATAAAGAATAAGAAGCAAACAGATAACAGAAAGCCTTGGACTTATAGCAAAGAGAAGGTGAAAAAATCAGTTATGATGAAAACCATATGAGTGAAATCTGAAAGGTTTTAGAAGTGTAGAATCTTAAAGAAAAAAAAAGGATTTGTCGGCCCCATCAAATTTTGTGGTGGTTTATATACCAGTTGCAGTGCAAGGCGAGGTACAAATAGGGTTTTAGTTTAAGAGAAGAGGAACTTTCATTTGGAAACTTTCAGTGAAAGTAGAAATTTAATGGATTTACGAGTGTCAGAAATTGGAAGATCACAAGCTTCAAAGATCCACAGGTTTAAAGACAAAACTCTAACATTTTAGTCTTACACAGTTGTTTCAGATTTCTGATGCTTCTTCAAGATGCAGTGTGTAAATATGGTTTTTAAATGATCTGGCCTAGCAGATTCTAGCATAGTTTTTTTTTTCCTGTGGCACGGTTTTATATTATCTCCTATATTGGCATATTCTTGAGAGGACCACAACAGATATTAATCAGATGCCTGACCAAGGACTACAGTGAGGAGGAAGGCCTGTGATTCTGTCCAATATAAGAAATTATAGTGTGGATTAAACTGGCCAAGAATATGACAGCGCCAGCTCTGTACTTTACTGAACGTGAATCACTTCTTTATAGCTAAATATTTCTTTGATGAATTCTTAGAAGCATTTATCCTATTGTTTGATACTCAGGCTTTTTTTTTTTTTTTACTTTAAGAATTTGAGGTTTTGTGTGTTTTTTTTTTCAGTGAGAATCTAACCATATATTTTCTCTTCATGAGATTCTCAGCGTTCAGAAATTTATACAATGTTAGCACATGTATCACACTTAGAGAAGATAAATGCAGAAAAAGGAAGGAAAACTTCTTGTCACTCCCCTCCCCCACTCCACTTTTGCTCATAGAACACTCAAGGGTTTCATTAAAATCAGGTCAAAATGTTCTCCCAGGCCACAAGCATGGGAGAGAATGATGGAGGTCCATGGAGCTTTTGAAGGCTTAGAAGATGGCTTTGTGTGGGGAGCTCATCCTCTCTGCACTCCAGTGCAGCATCTTCCTCTCTTTGAAGCAGCCATCAGGCCCATTCCAGCGCTGGAACACCTCTTTTTGTGTATGCGCCTGTGGGCACACGTCAAACCTAGGGACAGATCAAGTTCTGCAAAACACAGGCAATTCATAGATGAACTATCTCAGCCCTGAGAAAGAAATATGCATTGGATCATTACTTGTGGAATGCTGAGATCTCCAGTCCTCTGCACAGCATATTTTGTATGACTCCTTGGCCCTGAATCATTACCTGCACTTTACAGAAGAGGAAAGGGAATTTGCAATTAAAATGTTTTGTGTTGATTTATCTGGCCCGTCAAAGAATGCACTGACGACTTTTGAAAATCTACTTTTGCAGAAAGGACTTTAAAAAGTGTTATTCAAAATTGGTGCTGTAAATATAGACCATATAAAGTCTGACAGCCTTCTGCTGTGTGTGAACAGTGGGAAAATGTGCACTGTAAAATATTGTGTGCTGTAGCTTCTCTCTATGAGAGAAAGGACGCCTCAGGGAGGCATTTAAAGACTGAACTGTTCATTAATTAAAAGTTTAGGAAAATAAAATGAGCTTTAAAAAACCTAAGCAATATTTTGTTTGAAATAGTTTTAAATTAGAAAAAATATATACATAAAATTGAACGAGTTGTTATTGTTTGGTTTTAAAAGGAACAAAATGAGACAGGTGGAAACTCTTTGGATAGTTGATGTTCAGAAGTAAGGGAAATCAAAGGCTAAATATTACTGAGCTTTAGTAAATTCATTGAGTTCTAGAAAATTCAAATAGCTCTAAATTTCTGGCTGCTTTGCCTAATGTCAGTGATATAAAAATTATAGTTAATTTAGAGTCTGTTTATTTCCACAGAGGATTAAAATTCTTTCTAATATACTTTGCTATACTGTTCTCTGTAACTGTGAAAATCTTAAGTTTTATTTTTACTGAGGAACAAGATCTCAAATGAAGCATGGTTAATTTTACATATCACTGAACAATTTTTTTCTAGTGGATTCTACGCTGCGACTGTGAGCGCTTTTGCTTTAAACTTTCAGGTAGTATTATTGCTGTCATTACCACGTGGTCACAGCTGAGCTGTGTTACCACAGGACTCAGTTCTAAGTCATGTTCCAATTACATTGGTGTGGAAGGGATACAGTATCTTGATAACATAGAATGAATTATTCAAACCCAAATGTTGCCATGAAAAACAGGACATCTTTCTTCAAACATAAAAAGTCCTTTTGTTGGTGATATTAGTGATTGAAGCCAGAGTCTTTGCCCTGAGCCACGTCCTTTGCACTTGTTTTATATTTTTATTATGAAGTAGGGTCTTAATAAATTGCTAAGTTGCCCAGGCTGGGCTCGAACTTGGGATCCTGGTGCCTCAGTCTTCAAAATGCTAGGATTAGAGGACTGTGCCACCACACCCACCTCAAACATACCACAGTTTAATAAGGGAGTCATCTAAAACTCTAATCGTTGCCTACTCTCCCTTATTCCCATCAGCTCTTCATCACAATTATCAAAATCCGTTGGAGCTCAGAACCTTTGAACCGAAACATATTTTGATTCCAGCCACTAGTGACTTAGCCAGGAGTGTTAATGTATTCAATACATTGAAGATTAGTTGTAAATTTTAAAATTCTAAATAAATTCCTGACCCCACACAACACAGGTTTCTTGGCAGTGAAGTAATAGAGGGCCTATAAAAGAAAATAAATAAAAGCAGAAATAGGGAGTCTGACTCCTGCATTTAAAAATTTTGATCTGTTGGTAACACTGTAAAACTATCAGTGGCAGCAAATATTTGTCACCATGAAAAAGGAAAGATGTTTTTCTCACTTCTAAGCTTTCCTCTGCAAGGCGCATTTTCTGCCATTTAAATATTAAATACTTTTCTTGGTAGCATCTTTCACTTAATTTTATTCACTTGATGTCTTCTCATTCTTAATCCTCATTCACATAATTTAAAATTCTTGACAAAGTTTCTAGTGCTTGTTTAAATAAAGGTGTCACAGTTTTGTTAAAAGTTTCTAAAACTAAATTCAAGCCTAGGCTATCACTTGAATGAACAAAGTTAAGGATGTGTAGATTTATAAAACATTCACTGAACAAATATTTTGTTCAACATTCTTTGTTTAATGCCCCAGGTGCGAATAGAAAAAAGTCACTCAAGAAGCTTAGGAGGTGTATAGTTGGAGCATTGTATCTGAAATATAAGACATAATAAACTAATTGCCCTATATAAAGGTTTTAAGATGGTTGAGAGGATTAGAAAAGAGAAATCAGAAGGAGGTGAAATTTGAGCGGGTGGTCTTTAGGGATAAGTAGAGTACTGACATGACATCTGAAAGGGAGAAAGGGGTGCAGGGATTCCTGAGAATGGATGAAGCATGAGTAATACCCTAAAAGAGCAAAATGAGGGGTCCGCTTTGCAGCTGAGCATGACGGGATTATCGGATGCTCCCCGGGGAGCTGTGGGTTATGAGCCCGGGATGAGAGGTCAGATCCACCTGGCAGAGGAGTCCGGTAACTGGTGTGTGCATTCAAAGAGTGAATGGAGTGGACTTGAAGAATGAGCCTGTCACTTTAGCACACTGATGACTGAGCACTGGGGTTTTCATTGGGTTAGATGAGAAAGGCCCTCAGGCAATTCCAGAATTTACAAAAATCTACAACTAACATTGTAGTTGAGGTGGACTGAAGGAGATTGTGGTGTTAGGCTCCACAGACTTTAATTGTGTAAACTCAGTTCCAGTGGACAATTCATCAAAATAGAGTTCTGTGCCTTGGTGAATGAGCCCAGAGCGGCATGTTTAAAGGATGCAGTGAGGTTAGAAGGAGGAGTGAGCTCTGAGAGAGTGTTTTAGTCACTTTCTTCTTTGCGGATGCACTGTACCCAACATCCACAATTTCAGGGAGGAGAGGTTTATTTTGGCTCACAGTTTTTAAGGTTTTGGTCCATAGCTGACCTGCTTCAAGGCAGAAGTAGGAAAGCTGCTCACATCTTAGCATCCAGGAAAAGAAGAGAGGAGTTAAGGAGGGAGATGTATCCTTGTAGGTCACACCCTGAGACCCACCTCCAACAGGCTCCATTTCCTAAGGACGAGTCAACTATCGTGGACCTGTAACCCAGTGGCTTCTAAAAGCTCCACTTCTAACACATGAGGCTGGGGAAGGCACTCTAGGTCTAACCATAACAAGAAAGAAATGCATCGTTTCCTGGGGTCTTGGGGAGTTTGGGGTAGCAATGATAGCCTCAGGAGAAAATCTCTAGCACTCTGTTGACCACAGGCCTTGGCCTTGGGGAAGCAGATATTTGGATTGGATGAAAATCATGTCCATAGATAAGGTTTCTAAAGACATGAGGGTAGATGAGAAAAGTGAGAAAGTACAGAGGAAAATACAGGCAATTAAGAGAGCAAACACTGAAAATTATGCCTCAGTGGAGGTGTGTGATGTAACAGACAAAAATGAAGAGTAAAACATCAAATACATCATCACAAAGGCCAGAAAAAATGAAATGTAGAGAGAGCAAGGAAGAACTGGAAAAATCATGCTGACCTTGGAGATAAGATACCATGGGTACATTAGCGTGTTGGTTACTTTTCTGTCATTGCTGAAACAAAATACCTAAAGCCCAAGTGTAAAGAAAGACAGGTTTATTTAGCTCTCAGTTTGTAGAGGTTTCAATCCATATTTTGCTGGCTCCAAGGCAGAGTGGCACATGGTAGGGGGCAACATTTCACGGCAATTGGAAAACAGAAAAAGCAACAGGAGCAAAAGGGGAGCAAAACTTTCCAAAGATAGCATTTAAAAACTAATTGAAAATCAGCTACATTGTTTAAAAATTGTGAATTTTTAAAGATGCACAGTTCTATTGACTCACAGATCGTGGCATTCCCGTCTTTCTTATGTCTAAGAGAACCAGTGCAGTTATGTTTAACCCACAAAGCAAGCCTCTTTCCCTCCCTGATACTGTATGCAGTCTACCCACCCCAGGGTGGGTGCAGCACTCACACCCATAATCCCAGTATTGGACCACAAATAAATCACAAATTCTAGAAACCCACACCCATGCCTGTGTGAGGCTTTTGGGGGACATAAACCATAACAGTTAGTAAGAGTTTCAAAGACTGGAGAGCAGGAGGTAGGTCATGGTAAGGTAACAGAATGCATGGGTGATGTGGTGCTAGAGAATCAGAGGTAGAGAACTATCGAGCAGTTTGACCACAGAGAAGAGCCTGAGTGATAGTTAACAGTGCTGCCACCTTGAAAGACTGTATCAGTCCAATTCCTGGAGGGGGATAACAGTGCCTGGAGGAAGGCACTGCACAAGAAAGCAGTAGAGGAAAAGTCTAACTGAGTACCACAATTCTTAAGGGTGGGAAATAGAGACCACAGGTAGAGGAACTATGCATCAGGGTGCCAATTCTTTTTCAGAAACTATAATGAAAAAATGAACGTGAATGGTGTGAGTGCATGTGCATGTGCATGTAAATGGTACTTTCCTTTTAGCTGATAATCCTGCTTGGAACCTAAAGTCACTGTGAATCTTCAAGAAGGAAGTATATTCACATTCTCACCCATATTCACTCATGGCTTCTTTGGTTTACAGATATCTTCATTGACATCTGTAAGAGCAGTGTACTTCAGAAAGTAGTCTGTCTTAATAAAATCTCAGAGTAGAACACAAGGACTTGGCGAGATTTCCGGGATTTAAACAGGGTTAGGGACTTGTGGAAAAGGTGTTTTCTTTGCTTTTGTTGTTGCTAGGCATGGAACTTAGGGTCCCCTGTGCTTACCATGGGTTACAGCCCCAGCCTCTGGGAGAGTCACAGAAACCCAGGGCAACTCTGAACATGTGTGTTTATTCTTGACTTTGATCATTATTATTTTTGTGCTTCATATGTTACAAGTTTATGATTATGTTATCACAGAAAAATAGTTGATTTACTTTTTTATTCCATCTAATTAGTAAAATACATATCCATATTTACTGGCAAACTGAGTTTTAAGTAATTTTGGCTTAGACTGTAAAACTATTTTTTCACTTCAATTTATTTTGCACATATGTTCTTTGTGCACTGAATGATTAGGATAGATGAAGTCACATATTAGCAATGTCAAGGCAATTATGTTTTTAATATACTATGATTATTCACCTAAACACATGGTTGATATATATCTATATTGATGTGCTATGTAACCATACAATACATCGTATATCAGTTCACACTGTGTATACTGCATGTAAATTAATTTGTCTTCTGGAACAGTTCTTAGTAAGAACAGAATTACCATTACAGTGTATGAGGTGCTTATAATGAAATGCTATTGGATATGTTACAGAAAGGAGATTTTTTACTGACAGGATCTTCAAAGGTGAGCATCTGAAATCATAGCACACACCCATGCCCCAATCCCCAATCTTAAAATTTAATGAGAAGATGTATTCGGTCAGACAGAGGATATCCTGTCTTATCCCTTCAGTGCTTTGACACTTGCACTTTCCAAAGACAACATTTAAAAACTAATTGAAAATCAGCTCCATTGTTTAAAAATTGTGAATTTTTAAAGACGCACAGTTCTACTGAATCACAGACAGCGCCATTCCCGTCTTTCTTGTGTCTAAGAGAACTAGTGCAGTTGCGTTTGACCCATATAACAGCGGGAGAAGGACATATCCCTGACTCCAGTCCTAGACATAGGACGGCCTATGCCATCTCCTGTGCTTTCTCTTCAGATAGCTGAGCAAAAAGCAAAAGATGCTGAGATGTAAAGAAGGGCAGAGCTCAAATCTCTGAAAGATTCCTCAGGGAAGAGAGGGTCTCAGAGACTCTGGGAAAGGCTCCTCACCTTCGAGTTTTGCACTAACAAGAAATAAGCATTCCACATGTGACATCTCTGTCACTTCCAGCAGCCAGCATTAGCGCCCTGACAAATACACAGCAAGAACCTTCATGTTCGATAGATCATTTTTTCTAAACAATACTTCTAATAATGTTCACTCCTAAATACTCATGGAGAAAACAGAGCACACTTTTTCTTCCTCTAAGGCTTCTTGGAATCTAATGGCTGTATAAATCTTCAAGAAGGAAATATATCCACACTCCTAATGCTATTTGCTCATGGACCATTCAATTTACAGATATCTTCATTAATACATATGAGAACCATATTCTTGGGAAAATAGTTTGTACTATGAATATAGCGATAAAATTCTAAATACTTTAGTAAGCAAGTTTATCAAGAGATTGTCTGTTTTCCATGAAGTATATTTTATTATCCTACATGTACTTTTTGTCATTTTCTCACTCTATGTAAATGTCCTTTTATTCATGACCTATTCATTTCTTTACATTTTCATAATTTTGCTATGAATAATGTAATAACATAACTGCTCCTTGTGTAAATATACAACAGTGTCCCTAGGCTTAAATGTCTTGAAAGGCTGTCTGAATAGAAACTCTGCACCCTCTAATATTCCTGTTCTTAACTTTACATGATGGGTGTCTTACTCCACATTTCTGTTATTATATGAAACAATGTCTTATTCTTTATTATTTATATCCACAGCGCTGCATATGTATCAAAATAGAAATTCTGGGGTATAGGATATTCCTCTTGCTAATTTTATGTGATAGTTGTCTTAATCCATATAGCTATTTTTGGTCTATGTTACTTGGATAGATTTGAACCTTCCCCAAGCCAAGATAAGTTCTCAATCAATCAGTTTTTGTATCTTTCATAGCACACTACCTGGCACAGATTTTATTTAAACTTCTTGGGTGTTGGAGGATAAAATTCAAAAGATTCATATACTCCAGGGAAAAACTTATGTCTGTATTTTCCTTTTAAATGCAATTTATTACTTACTTCACTCATAGAAAGAAGCTAAACTCTTCCAGCAGTATTAATAAGACCTGTGACTTTTGTTACCCATAAGAGTCACAGATGTCTTCATATCACATTACGGGTTTTGGAGATGTCTGAAAATATTTCTTATACTTACCCCTTGTTTTAAACTTTGGAACTTCTAGAGCTCCCCTGGTAGCTTATCATTGATCATTTGTTATGGTTTGTGTCTAGGTGGCCCCCAAGCCTCATGTAGTCATGGAAGTGACTGAATCTAGCACTTGTGATTGACTCATTGTCTAGTGCTGGGATTGGCTGTGTGAGTTCTGCACCCGCCCAGGGGTTGAGCGGACATACAATGTAAGGTCGAGAAGGAAGCATTTCGCTCCTTTTGTGTGGTTCGCTCTTGCTGCTTGCAGCTCACTTGAATAACTGCCCCCTCAGCCACACCACCCTGCCTTGGAGTCAGCTGAGTATGGACTGAAACCCCCAAAACTTCAAGAAATAGACCTCTCCTTCCTTCACTTTGGGCATCAGGTATTTTGTCTCAACAACAAGAGAAAAGTAACCAAGACATCATCTTAATAAAGAAGTATGCATATTAGAACACCCTAATTCAAAAAATTGAGAGTATATCTCAATATATTTGAATTCTTTTGTAATTCTCTGCATTTTAATGTGTTCTCCTAAGAAGATCACAAGATTTACTAGAGGTTTTTGGCACACCAACACTCACAAAGGTTAAGAACACCATTCTACGTTGGCTCTTAATCCTTCCCTTCGCTCTTTTCTCCTTCTGGCAAGCCCTGCTTGGACCCCTGAATATATTCCAGAATGTCACACCGTCAGAGATAACCAGTTAATAGAAACTGAAGCAGAGCCATGGTGTCCTCGTCCTGGTGCCTGGCTGTCAGTTTATGCCCAAGCCCAGATCCCCTCAAGGATCATACTTCTCAATGTGTGAGTAGCAGTCGTGTAATTCAAATAGCCACATTGTGGCTCTCAGACACAAGAAGAAACAAAAGAACAACACAAAAGATCTAGAAAGATGCATGGTTCAGTTTCCTGAGTAACAGCCCACTTAAAAACATTACCTCTCATTTTAATCTATTTCCTTTAATGCTTCTGAAATGTACTTTAGTCTGATTATTTCAGGCAGATATTGTCATGTCCTTAAGTTCTTTAATGAATCAAGGCATGTGTGTGCTTCTCATTGCACTGATTCTATTTTAAAGAACAGGTTTCAATCTCCTTTACTAGAGATGTTTGTGCTTTTCCTGTGAGACCACCATACTTTACACTTTTTTGGGGTTGAGGTGGTACTAGGGAATGAAGCTGAGACCTTCATGCTAAACTGCACCCATAGCCCTTTGCTTCTCTGTTTTTTTAGGCATCTATTTATTTATTTTGATTTGAGACAGACTTTGGCTAATTTGCCCAGACAGGTGTTGGTTTTGCCATCTCCCTACCTTTTGACCCTTCAGAAATTACGGTCCTGTGGGAGGTAACTATGTCAAGCGGTAACTTCAGGAAACTAGTTCATCCTTTTAGCAACTCTGAAATAGAAGCTGTAGAATGACCCTATTTGAAACTGACAAAGATGAACCTCTTATAACTCAAAAAGACTTAGTTTGCCACTGGGACTGTGTGCTTCATGAGCTTAGACACTTATAAAAGTCAGTCTCATCATGCCTGTCATTCTTGGGGTGATGTAGAACCATAATGCCTTATCTTTAAAAAATGTTTCCTTTTATTTATTCCATTGATAATGTCTCCTTTGTGTTGCTTTTGGTTTCTCAGAGAAATGGAACCTGTACAAGAAGCTCTGTGAGCCTCAGTTGGCATATTGAAGTCCAGAGAGCTGACAGAAGTGGTCCAGGGCAGATGAGTCCAAAGTCAGGTTAAGACTGTTGTCTTTGGTCAGAGACAGTCAGTCAGAGAGGGAAAATTCTCCCTTCCAGAGCCTTTTGTTCTAGTCAGTTCTTCAACAGATTGGATGAAGACCACTTAGAGTAAGATGTGCAATCTTCCTTCCATAGACTACTAATTCATTAGTTAATCCCACTCGAAAATACCATAGGAGCAACCCAAGTAATGTTTAACCAAATATCTGTGCAGCTTGTGGCTCATCAAGTTATGTGTATAAGGAACAATAAAAACACTGATGACCTCTTTCTGTGGTTTAAGACAAATTTTCTGTTAGCAAATACGTCTACATTCCTATGCCTTCAGGTTTTTCAAAGAATTCCCACTATCCTTTCTCTTCACTTATTGATTTTGTATTTTGAATCTTTGATATTTTTTCTAGTTTCAAGAATTGTTTAAAATCAAATTGAGGCTGTTAAAACTTCCTAATAGCATAGAAAAGAGAGATATCTTTCTCACTGTCTGTTAAGAACAATTAACTCTGTATACCTTCCTTTTTTGAGGTTGTTATGATAATAAATTATGATGCTTGATCTTATCTTGGTTATCACTTGTCAACTACACTGTCCATCATTCATTTATTAGAATTTGGCTTTTAGAATATGTTACCTTTCATTTTACTCACACTATCTCATACCAATTAAGACATTTGAATGTCTTTGTACCTGGATCATCTCAACAAGCCATTCTCATGAAGTGCATCCTAAACCTTTGTTAGTTCGCCTGACCCACTCACAAAGTTTTAAACTCTACCATATCAATCCTTTATCATGTTTTGCTACATTATTGGATCTCCCTTTTTCATTTCTGACACAGTTACACCTTTTCTTTGTTGTCTGTTACTCTGGACTTTTTCTTTTTTTTTTTTTGATTTATTAACACCAGAAGGTAGAATTCCCTGACCTAGCTGATAGAGTGTGGATTATCCATCATCATCTTTCCTGCCAACATCCTTCTTGCTTTCACATTCTAGTTTTCTAGCTCTCTTTCTCTGGAAAGTCCTAAACTTGAGTCAGCCTAATCTCTTGCCATCTTTGTCTCTATTTATGAAGTGTTAGGCAATGCTTAAGAAAAACCATATTTCTAATGTGGAAGGATGTTGCTGCAAATGTACAATCTTAATGGGCTGATGGACAGGGTCCAACCCATTAGCTAAGCACGAAACAAATGCATGGTGTGGTCTCTGCTTACCTTCATTTCTAGGCAGACGGTTTAGTAAAGTCTTCTTTGTATCCCTGTCAAGAACTGCAAAAGTTTTGAGATTTTAC